>JAKSZP010011889.1:0-237076 GCA_022478985.1 Massospora cicadina
TAGGCTCAAAATACAGAATAATTAAGTATAAAAGCTTCTTTAAATTTCCAATAAAGATATAAAAAGAATACAAGTTTTCTCTCTCTGCTCAGCGTAGCTTTCTGAGCAAATTAATTTCAGTAAATTAAAAGCAAACACTTAATAGCACATCAAAGTCTTGCTCCAATGTCATTGGATCCTCCACCAACTGTCCCATCATGGGGCAGCGGCGAAACTCCCCCCTCCATTTTCTGTCCAACAGGAAAATGCGCTCAGACTGGCTCACCCAGTCGTTCCAAACCCTTGGGATAATTTGTTCCTCCCAAGGATTTTGATACCCATCTCGCCCAAACCCAAGTGGTGCCCCGCTGCCCCCTGGTGCTCCCCCGGAGCAACATGCATTTTGGCCTTAGGGTCAAATATGGGAAATTTTTCCCCTACGATGACCAATCCATTATCAAAATGGCTCAGGCGGTGATGACACCAGCCTGTTTTATATACTTCCACACCTATAAGGGGTACTTTGATCTTGGCTTCCCCTGTGAAGCTGATGCAGCCACTGCGGCAATGGTGCCATTAATTTTTAAAAATATTCCCATCCCAACAACTTGTACCCAGCTCCCAACAGACACCACCTTGGTGGTCCAGTTCGCTGGTTTGCCCACCCACCTCCCCCCAAAGTGCTCCACCAGGAGCTGATGGAAGGTTTAGCAGCCTACAGCGCCAACCCCTTCTTACAATTTGTGGTCCCAAATGGGGCCACACACCTCAATGGGCCTTGGGCATATGCCACGCTCAGCCCTGAATTTAAAAAAATTTCTTTAGCAATTCCCCCTTAAGCCACCATCACATCTGCCCCTGACCATCCAATTTGGGCCCACGTTGAGGGCGGATGGACGATGTGTCCATCCTGTTTTGAGATAAAGCACTAAAAATGTAAATGCCCATACTCATAAACTTCTGTCGATGCCAAAAGTTTGCCTGACGCCACCAATCCACCACCTACCCCGCGCCAACTCTGACATGGGGTACAATCCTACCTTCCCCTCCTCCAATGCCTGATGCTGCAGCTGCACCTGCAGCCACCAATCAGCAATCATCTTACCCCAATGCCACAAATAATTCAACCAACCAAACATTGGATTGGATCCCAGTTTGATCCCATGCATCTGCAAATGAATCAAACAAACCTCAACTGTATGCTGATTCTACAATCCAATTCAACTAAAATCCATGGGAATTACTGGATGAAATCAACGAATCAGCTAACTTTATTGAAGAACCAACGCTGCAACTCGAGCAGCTCTGTAACGCAGAATGGGATGCAAAATTCCCAACTCAGAAGTATGTCCCACAACCTAACGCCAAAATTGTTCTACAGCAACCACCAGCTTGCAGTAGAAGCAGCCACCACATTAGATTGCTGTCCGCTCTGCAAAGCTGCCTCCAAATCTGTGGCTGCACTCGCAGGAGGAATTCAACCTCCTGTCATCCCCAAAAATCTTACTGCACAAAGTAAGATCAACATGAAACTTTACACAAAAACATCACTGAAGCCATCCAAAACGTGGTAACAGTAGCACAGAATCCAAAAGAAAAAATAATCTGAACCAACATTGCCACATTCATTAAACTCCCAGATGCCCACCTCAAAGCTGAAGACGCTTTGCGCAAATACATCGTTGATACAATGATGGCTGGCAACTATTCAGAAGTTCTAGTCATCAAGGATATCAAACCCCATGCTTCTGATGCCCCCACACCCTTACTAACTGCCTTAACATGCACCCTACTCTGGAATGAGATGGATGCGGCTGAAGATGAGCCCCTCAATCCCCCCTCCCCATCCATCATGGAGAGATAGCAGTATTCGCTGCCCACCCGGTTGGATATTTTGTTAGGTATGATTCAATTGATCCATCCAATTTTGGGCATTTCATTTGGTCCTTATTTTTATTTTGTTATATTTTTAGTTTTAGTTCAGTAATGTCCGTCCCCTGGTTGGCTTACCTCAGTTAAATAAAAAGAATTCCAAGTTTTTTGATAGTTTTATAAAAAATAACAGAATCCTCTCTGTGAGTTTGTCAGCTTGAACCCCTAGGATGACTGAAGACAATCTACTTCTCAATCCTGGAGTATCAAGATATGCCTCCACATGTCATTGACCATTTATAAATACAGCAAGAACATCTAACTTTTGCCAAAGTGTTAATCACGCCAGGGACCCATCTGAGACTATTAAAAAGGTCGCACCATAATATGCAAGTGACTATAAACCTGACAGATGTGAGAAAACTAAACTGGTACCTTTGACCACCACTCCTACTCCAACTAATCAGGAGCCAGCATGGACCCCAGTAAATCCAAAAAAAAAAAAACCCACCCAGCCACCCAGTCCAGCCCACCCATATGCCGATCAACCTATTGTCTTCAAAAGAAAATCCCTGGGTTCATTTGGAGGAAGTTGATAATTTGGAAAATCCCATCCCCAACTCAGTCAAGGCCACAGGCCTTGAAATGTACTTAAACGCAGACTATTCAGCTCAATTCCCAACTCGCCGCTATGCTCTATTCTCAGATGCAGATGAATTTTGAAGTGACCACCAACTCACTTAAGAGACTGTTGCCTCCCCTGATTGTCGCCCCCTCTGAAAGGCCGTAGCAAAATCAGTTGCAGTCTTGGTCAAGGGGATACCTGCAGCTGTCCTTCCCCCATGCAAAAAATTCATAAAAAAAAATTTCTCCAATTCCAATAAGTTGCCCACAAGGCAGTACAAAAAGTTACAATGGTCACAAATTTTAGCCCCAAGACCTACATCACCAGCAACAACATCGCCACCATTACCATGCTACCCAAAGTTCGCCTCAAGGCTGAAAAAGCCCTTTCCAAATATATCACAACCCTCCTTATAGCTAAATTTGAGCTTCCTGAGCTACTTTGCTACCTCAACCCCCATTTTGAGGATGCATCTATGCCCATGCTCTTTGCGCTCTGCCATACACTGACCAACACAGAGGAGAAAGATGAGCCTCCCAATCCTGACTCACCTTCCACCATGGACGCATAGTGGTTTAATGCATCTGACCTGGTTAGTTAAATTTAATTTTTATTGTTTTGATTCAGTTTGAGTGATACGCTCATCTATTTCTGTTTGTTTAAATTCTAGCGTAGTACAAGTTTTGCTCCTTGGAGCTCAGTAATGTCCATCCCCTGGTCATATTGCCTTGGTTAGATAAAATAAACTGATCCCATTGACGAGTTGCTGAAACCTATGATGCATGTGGCAATGACTACAAATTGAGTGACAACAAGTGACTCCACAAAGTATTAAGCCTTCATATAGATGTGGCGAGAAGGAGCATAGCTCCAACCATTTATTTTTTGATACATGGGACATATGGCAAGAATGCGACTGTGCTAACTCTGTATATTGACCACACAAATTCATGACAAATTTTGCCAAATGCACCTCAAAGAATATGATGATGTCAACCAATTATTAGACATAATTTTGGGACTTATTAGGACAATGTAAAAAATCTGGTAACCTTACTATGACAATATGGAGCAACATTTATTAGAATGGTTTTTGGTGCTTTGGATGAACCGTACCTTATTGTTATCCTTATAGAGCATCCATCATGCACATACCAAGCAATCAAAGTATGCCGCCAACCAAATTAATCAACAAGTGAAAATTAAAATAGAGGGCGAAGAGCCCAAGGGGAGACCTTTCCAAAAATTTAGCCAATCAATTTCCCCTCTGAATTCATTTAAAAATGAACATCATGTAGAGTAGGTGCAACAACTCACTATTTTGGTGCAAGGATGACCTCTCCAAAACTTCCACCACTTTCTCAACTTTGTTAAACCCAGGCATCATTTAAAGCAGTGATGGAACCCTTGTTGGAGTTTTAAATTTGTCTGTTCAGATAAAATTTGCCCTCCAGAGTTAATTGAAGAAAACAGGATATACCCCAGCCCTGGGGAAGGAAAACATAGCTCAATTGATTTTCTAACTATATTACAGCAAAAACTTTCTTTCCACTATGCATAACTTCCTAAGCAAAATTTTTCTAAAAAACTAAGTTAAAACTCCAACTTCGCCCCTTTACTACCTATTCTCCTAATTTCCCAGATCCTCTGGTAGCTGCTCCAGGGTGAGGGAGCGGCAAAACCCCCTAGCATTTTCCACCAGGTGGGAAAATGTGTCATACTGAATCATCCAGTCCTCCCAAATCCTTATGCCAGTTCATTTCGCCCAAGGATCTCAACATACACCTCACTTGTACCCAATTAGTGTCTCAAAACCCCCTGGTGCTCCCTCAGAGCAACATGTGTTTTGGCCTTAGGGTCAAAATATTGGAAATTACTCCCTTATGATAACAAAAAAATTCTTAAATTAGCCCAGGCGTTAATTGACCTGGCAGAATTATTGACTTCTGCCCCTAAATGGGGTATTTTAACTTGGCTTCCACTGTAAAGCTGATGCTGCCACTGCAGCAATAGTGTCCTTGGTGTTCCAGGGCTCCCCTCTCCCACCACTTGTACCCAGATTCCCACAGAAACCAATATGGTGGTTCAATTCATGGGGTTGCCTTCCCATCTCCCCCAGCATTGCTCCATCAGGAGCTGATGGTTGGTTTAATCGCCTATGGCTCTGACCCCATCCTTCAGTTTGTGGCTCCATATGGACCACACGTTTTTCAGGGCCTCAGGCATTCGCAAAAATATTCTTAAATTTGATAAAATGTCACAGTTGATCCCCCTGCGTTCTCTCCTTCTTCCACCCCAGCCACCCATTCTGAGCCTATGTTGGAATATGGGCTATTTTATGCTCGCTAATGCTTGTTAGCCCCAGATTCTAAAAATATAGCAGTGATGGGAATTTTGTAACTTGCATTTGCTGGAATTTTTTGGGGGATTTTACAACACCTATATTAAAGTAATAAAGCACTAATTTAAATAAAAAGCTGGATTATTAAACATATTTTTATTAGTTATGGTGAGAGGGTTAAAATAAACCCTCTCAATATCTGGCTGCTTAGTATTTAAATTATATTGACGCTCAAAGTGAGTTGGACAGTAAATTCATTATAAGCTAAGCGCATCTGATCTAGGTAATATGGGCTTTTGATCTATTGAATCTCTTAAGACTCGCCTCACTTTATTGTGAGGCTGATGTTGAGTCAATAGCTGGGAAGATGAACCCATGGGGCAGGGATTTAATATATTTGGATCAATCAGAAGGCTTTAAATTATTCTCACCTGGTGGGACCCCCTCCAGGGATTAAAAGGGGCAAGTATCCACAGTGGAGCTTGAAGTAAATTAGATATAGGATGCAGAGAGACCTCAGAATGGCTCTTCTGCTTCTGCTAATGCCTCGGAGTAACCCTGCTACTAATTGTAGGCCTATTTGTCCAAGAAGTGGTGGAAATCATAAAAACCCAACTTGAGGGGCTCCACCAAGAATGGGCTAGGGTCTTTTAACCGATATTATCCTCTTTGAGCTCCAAAACACTCTATATACAGTATTGGACTTGTATTTATCCAAAAATCACCCCCTTTAAGAGTAGTAGGGGGAGAATATGGGCGCAGGAACCAGCCATGGATCTAGTTGACAGTAACTCTGGAAAAAGGGATTTGATGGAGTACTCATCCTCTCACTTATATGTTGTGTAAGGTCCTTCCCAGATAGACCCAAGCTTTTCACTTCTAGGAGTGATCCAATTATGAAAATACAGTACCCGTTCTGATACTTATTATGAATGAAGTGGTGACCGGGGCTCATTAGCTTCTTGGCCCTCTTGACTGACAGTATTTGCCAGATTGGTCATAGCTTTGGAGTGTAATTGAATGAGATGCTGGGCCAGCTTTTTCATGGATTGCTCAGGGTCAGTCCTAGCAGAGAAAATATCCTTGGTTAATAAGGCTGGCACCCAAGGTTCTCAACAATACAGCACCCAGAAAGGAGAATTTTTGAGGATCCAGTGGTAACTAATAAGGTAGGCCATGAGGGCACTGGATAAGTACTGCTATCAGTGAAGGAGGTCTGAATTGGCCATCTTTAGTCGTATGAAGACCAGAGTTCCATTAACTCTCTCTACTGTACCTTTAGTAAAAGGGTTATAAGGGGCGGAGAAGAGCTGCTGGGCCCCCATTGAGGTAGCTAGAAACTTAACCACTCTTGAAGTGAAGTTCTTCTCATTGTCACAGAGAAATACTTGAGGACATCCATGGGGGGTAAAATTATTCTGGTGGAGAAACATGGGTTTAGCTTTCACAGTTTGGGCAGGAAGAGCCACAGCTTCAACCCATCTGGTAAAATAATCAAACCTACCAGTATATATCGATTTCCATCCATAGTCTGAGGTAGAGGGCCAACCACATCGAGATACGTTGTGGAAAAGTCTGTTGAGGGGTGATAGTTTGATATTGATACTTGGTCTTGAAGCTGGACTTCTTTTCACAAATCAGAACGGCATCCAGGACTTCAGTTAAGGTCTACATGATGCCCTCCCAGTAGTAACGTTCTATAATCCACTCGAAGGTTTTTTGTACTCCGCCATGTCCCAGGATAGAGTGAGACTCCAGGATCACAGGTACATGCTAGGATGTACAGAGATAAGGCAACCAGTTTACCCCTACTTTCTTGTATAACTTCCCATTTTCAACCTTGGTACCGCGGGAGTGCCGAGCTAGCATATTTTTTACAGGTTCATCCTCATCAGACCATATGTCAGGAGTCATTAGGAGGCCATGTAACCTCTCGGCTTCACTATTGTCTAAGTGAAGGACAGGCAGCTGCGTCAAACTATTAAAGTTCATATGCCGAGTTCCCGCCCAATGCTCAATTGTCATGCCATAATACTGAAGCTTTAAAGCCCAGCAAGCCAACCATCCTATGGAGTCCTTCATATTATGCAACCACTTTAAGGATGCGTGGTCAGTAACCACTTTAAAGGAAGTCCCATTTAAAAAGGGGCGGTAGTATTTAATAGCGAGCAGGACAGCAAGGCACTTCTCAGTGACGCTATATTTACGTTCAGCCTTTGAGAGCATCTTGATGAAGTAATACATGGAATGATCTACATCGTTCTCATCTAATTGAGTCAAGATAGCTCCAACGGCACAATCAGAGGCATCCGTGAACAACATGAGAGGCTTGCCAAAGTCAGTGTGGCAAAAGTAAGGCCTTTGTATAATAGCTCCTTCAGGGTCTCAAAGGTGGCCTTTTGTTCAGACCCCCAATGGGAAGGAGTGTTCTTAGCCAAGAGGCGGACGAGGGGCTCACTGAGCTGGGCGAACTTGGGGATGTACTGATGGTAATACCCCATCATGCACAGAAATTCATGAATATCCTGCAGATTATTTGGGGGAGCCATTTTTGCTATGGCTTCAGCCTTATCCTGTTGGGGTTGGATTTCTTCCTGAGATGGCGTGTCCCACCAAATTTACCTTCCTCTGGAAAAAGGTGCACTTGGATGGTTTTAACTGGATATTGGAGTTACGTAGGCGCTGAAACACATCTTTAAGGTGAGTAAGATGTTGATGAAGGTCTTGGAGAACACCGTGATGTCATCAAGATAAATGATGATGCAACTTAACTTCAGGTCCTGCAGGATATGGTCTATAACTCACTGGAAATTTGCAGGTGCGTTGCACAGCCCTTGAAGTAATCAGGTAGGTTGGAAGAGACCCTCACTGCAAATAAGAGCGCATTTCTCCAGATATTGGGGATAAAGGTCCATTTGCCAATAACCACTAGCCAATTATATGGCGGAAAAGAAGTTAGATTTGGAGAGTTGAGCTAGGGCGTCATCAATGTGGGGAAATAGGATAGCTATCCTTTTTTGCGAGGTTGTTCAATTTGTGGTAGTCCATGACTACCCAATGACCTCCATTTTTCTTTTGATTAACATAAATGGGGATGACCAAGGACTTTGTGAGAGCACCAGCAACCCAGCATTCAGCAACTGTTAGAGAATCGTTTACATCTGTATCTCTTCTACTTTTGACTTGTGATAGGATTTGGAATGGATAGGGCAAGAATCCCCAACGTCAATGGTATGAGTCCAACGCTTCATATGTCCATAGTCAGTATCAGATCTGGAGATGTCGTTATAGGACTCCAATAAACTATGACTTTATTAAGCTCTGCAGGAGTTAAATCATCAGAGATATAAACAGTGGATATATTACATAATTATTGATAAGCAGGTAGGCCCATATCTGCCATAGACCCAATAAAGTGAGCTCGCTGGATGTCCTCAATGGTATTGGCAGGCCTCTTAGATCTCCTGATGCTTCTTGATGACTTTGTCCTTCTTGGTGAGATTCCCAACAGGAGATTACTTGGTCGCTAATAGGCTGGGTCTAGCACTCCTGGCAATACTCTGGGCTCAAGAGGGCTAACTTCGTCAAGGCTGATTAGATGCAATAAGCAATTATGCGGATTTATAAGGTAATCTTAGTGTTGATCACCCTTTGTTCACCCTCCTTAATTAAAACCTCTTCAGAAGCATAGAAGAGATTCACTCTAGAGCGTCCACTGATGGATGCAACAGCTTGGTGCCGCATCCTGCCGTCGTGTAGTGTAAGGATAAAAACAGCAAATGGAACTAAATGGTGCAGTCATATTCTTTTTTATTAAGCTCATTATTGGTCAAAATAAAGGGATTCTCATATTTAAGAAGGGAGAGGTAGTACTGCTTTAAGTTAATGACCCCTTCATACTCGAGCATACCTGTGTACCAATGAGTAGATCATAGGTATTATTAGCCAAGGACACCACAGGTGCTGACAAAATGAGCTTCCCAAAATGGATGGGTAAAGAAGAGTAGGTATCAAAAGCACACATGCTGGAGGGACCAGAAGTACCAAACTCTTGGGTTTAGTTGAGGTCAGGGGCTAATTTAATCTTTTTTATGAGTTTTGATGACACAAAGTTTACCAGGGATTTAGTGTCCATGATAGCTGTGACCCATACTCCGTTGACACCAACCATCTACTTTTGTTAATGTTCCACCCAAGTTTGAGGGAAAAGCTAGGACCTCCTATATCCAGAGAGTGGAAGCTAGTTTTTTAGCAGATTTAAAACCTTTTCCTGGATTTTCTGCAAGGTGTGAACACACTGGGTAAATCGGATCAGCGTAGCAATGAGATAGTCAGCATCACTGGCAGTGCTAATAACTTAACCCTTAGCACACTGATGGAGATACATTTGTTGGGGTATCCTAGCTGTGTCCACCCTTTCCAGGTTCAACCTGTCGGGTAACTTCACTTCAATGGGAGCTCCTAAGACATAGTAAACGCCATCTTCTCAACCCCCTTCAGATTCATCATTGGAGGGGTTATCAATGCACATCACGGATCCTATAGGAGGTAAGGTAGGTTCAGGGCTTCCCTTATGGCTGGATAAGCCATGGGGGTTTCATCCACCTTATTACCCCTTTGAGGAGGTATTGGGATTGTAATGGTTTTTATCTTAGACTCTGGAGTAGCAGGTTTGGCCTCCCACCTGGCCTCAGGTTTTGAAAGAAGGCCAACCAGAGGAGAGGTAAGATGAAGATGTTAGAGACACGGGTTGGCGGGTCATGACATTTGATCCACCTTAGGAGACCGCACTGAAGAAGGAGGGCAAGGCAAAGGGATGACTGCCTTTACCAACTAGCTTTTTGAGCTGAAGACGGAGGGGAGCACTAGCCCGTCACTGCCATTAGTCTCTGGCTATCTTCATGGGGTGAAGAAGCACTTCGTGGCGGCAGCTCCACAGAAGCAGGTTTCTAAATGGAGATAGCCTTAAAAGAGGCTAGAGGAGTCAGAGTAGATGATTGCCTTAGAGCTTCTTTCGTAGGGTTAAGTTCATAGATGTCAGTCTCCGCTAGCAAGCCCTTCTTGATATCGCAAACATTTATAAAAACTCTTAATTGAAGTGATGTGCATTTCATAGGAGGGATAGGATGCAAATCTGGCCAAGATAGCTGCAACGCCATCATCCAGTGATAGATTTTGGCAAGCAGTGAAGGTTGAGGTTTACTATAGAATCACTCAAAAAAAGAGGGGATTGATTCTCTCACTTGTAGACTAATGCACATAAAGACCTGTTTTGCCTTTGTAAACTCTGGGTGGAGCCAAATTCTTTAATAAGTGCTTGTTTAACCTCCGCCCAGCTGCTGAGGTTGGCCATGCTGGGAACCATTATCTCTTGAGTCATGCACTCAAGCAAGGGAGGATGTGCTTGATTTTTGATGATAAGTTGTGACATCCATGGCAGATTCATAAACATATAAAAACAAAGCGATGCTACCATCACTTGGAGTAGACTTATCTTTAAATGTGGTTTAAAGGTGATAAGGACACGCCCAGTGAGAACAGAAACAGCAGCAGAGTCAGGAGAAGTTAGAGAGGAGCTCTGCTCAAGCTTTTTCTTCGTGATAAGGCGTTGGCAATTACTTCTCCAAGGCATCTGGACTTGGTCCAGCTCCAACAGTGATGGTAGAGGTTTTATTTACTTAATCAGGCAACATTGTTTAAAGAAAAGATTGTGGTGTACAGGTGCTCCCTGTAGTGAGCAACACTTGTTGTAATTTAGGCTGTTTAATGCTAGCTGGTTCTTGTTAGCCCCATATTCTAACAATATACCAGTGATGGGAGTTTTATAACTTGAAACTGCTGGAATATTTATTTTAAGGATTTTACAACACTTATAATAAAATAATAAAACACTAATTCAACTAAAAAGCCGGATTATTAAACATATTTTTATTAGTTATGGTGAGAGGGTTAAAAGTAAACCCTCTTATTATCTGGCTGCTTAGTATTTAAATTATATTGACGCTCAAAGTGAGTTGGACAGTAAATTCATTATAAGCTGGGCGCATCTGATCTAGGTAAAATGGGCTTTTGAATATTAAATCTCTTAAGACTCGCCTCGCTTTATTGTGAGGGCTGATGTTGAGTCAATAGCTGGGAAGATGAACCCATGGGGCAGGGATTTAATATATTTGGATCAATCAGAAGGCTTTAAATTATTCTCACCTGGTGGGACCCCCTCCAGGGCTATAAAAGGGGCAAGTATCCACAGTGGAGCTTGAAGTAAATTAGATATAGGATGCAGAGAGACCTCAGAATGGCTCTTCTGCTTCTGCTAATGCCTCGGAGTAACCCTGCTACTAACTGTAGGCCTATTTGGCCAAGGAGTGGTGGAAATCATAAAACCTCAATTTGAAGGGTTTTACCAAGAATTGCCTAGGGTCTTTTAACCGATATTATCCTATTTGAGCTCTAAAACACTCTATATGCAGTATTGGACTTGTAATTTTCTGACAGCCCATGTTGAGGGCATCTACATAATTTGTCTGTCTTGTTTCTAGATAGATCACTCGAAATGGAAATGTCCATCCCTCACTTCTGCTAAATCTGAGCCCATTTCTGCTGGCAACCACCCTGCACCAGTCCCTCCATGGCATTTTCTGTGCAAGGTAGCATTCTTCCTCTCCCTCCCCCAAAGCCTGTTGCTTCCATTTTTCCTGTAGCAGCCGATCAGGCTCATCCTCAACCCACACCACAGCTGTCTCAGCCAATCAGGAAGTGGCTTAACATATGTTAAACCACATGCTTCCTCCTATTTCACAGCCAAACCGCATTTTTTTGCTGAAGTTCTGATCTAGTATAATCAGAACCCTGTGCCTTATTGGCCAAGTTATTGAATCAGGTGAATTAATTGAGCTAACTGTGTTTACCCTTGAACGTTTTTTACAAACATATTATGATGAATAGTTACCTGGTCAACATTATATTCCTCAAATGAATGTAGCACCGTTCTTCTCTTTTCATCATCTCACTGTCAAAGCGGCTGCCTCGCCCAACTGCTGCCCTCTACACAAAGCTGTCATCGAGTTAGTTGCTATGCTTTCCACTGGTGTTCCCTCCTGTTGTCCCTGATACCCTTAATGCAGCAGGTAAGCGGGACCTCATTTTATTCCATAGAAATACCCACAAATTAATCCTAAAAGTCGTGGCAGTAGCAAAGACTCCAAAGCTAAAATCACCCGCACCAACATTGCCAACTTCATCAAGCTACCCAATGCACGCCTCCAAGCTGAACAATATATGGCCATCTACATCACCACCTTTGCGGCGGCGCATGGTGAATGGCCTGGCCCTCCCCTGGGAGATATTGAGCCCCACACTGCTGATGCCCCCACTCCCTTACTTTCTGCCTCGACTTGCACCTTGCTCAACAATGACAATGTCTATAAAACGCCCCCTGACCCCACCTCCCCCTCCGCCATGGCTGTCTAATGGTTCACCATTAACAGACTGCTTGGTTTGGTTTTGTTGGGTTTAGTCACTGTTTTGCTCATTTGAGCATTATGGCCCATTTTATTTTTATTATTTTCTCTTCAGTGATGTCCTTCCCCTGGTTGGCTTACCTCAAATGTAATTTAACTATATTACAATATGTAGCCTATGCCATATGGGGAGCACTAATGAGTCACTTAATGCCATAAGCAACCCCTTATGCAACACAAGCGCCAACCAACCACTATGGGATGATTCCTATGCACTTACAGCTATTATAATCTGGACCTCCATGAGAGCAGCCTTAACCACCTACACAGTAAATCCAATATACATTAGCACAACCAGACCCAGAACAAACTCAAAAATTCCTTCTGTTGGAAATATATGTCCCAAAAAAGGCAAACAAGAGGAACTAGATAGTAGCTGAAATTATTCTTACTAATGAAAAAATTTAGAATTGGTGATGCATTGACTAAGGAGCAAAAATGACCTAAAAAACTACATGATATCCCTAGGTAAGTTATGATGAACTAAGAAAAAATAGCTATAGTCCTTTTTCCTTGCCAAAATATCCAAACATGCTATTGGAAACCCTGAAGTCCCAGTAACTTGAGCAAAAAAGCCAAGCAGTTTTTAATAAGAACTCAGATAATACTGAAGAAAGCAGCTACCATATAGTTTTGATACCACAGAAATCGCTATAACAGCGCACAATCCACCATCTTACCAACCCACAGAAATTTAACCTGCAAAGATCCTGGAAAAACAATTACCCTGGTACCTTTCACAAACTTGTGCAAGTTCATCTCCGCGTTACATCAGGACCTTCATCAAACTATTAAACTCACTTAACTAAGAATGGTGTCCTAAAACAAAATTTGCTACCTACAAGCGATGGATCTTCACACATTAAGGGGTCCCTTTTCAGAAAAACTGTTCCAATTATCCTTAATAAAGGCTCATCAACAAAACCATGACCAATAAGTTCCTTTTAGACACCCTCTACAATGACATCCTCCAGAGTGACATTGTCTACTTGATGACTGTAAGAGCTCCCTTGGCTTCTTGTGATCTTTTGTTTGACATCACAGTAGAGATATTGAGTAAAGTATGCTAGATTGACGCAGTGGTTTTTAATCACAATCATCTCCATTCTTGCTTTCCTGAACAGCCTCAGAGGAGTCTGGAATCCATGCGAATTTTGAATTGGAACATTGGTTTATGAAAAAAGAAAAGGGAATAAAACTCTGATGATTACTTATTCTGATCACAAGAAGTAAACTGATGCTCTCAAAAAAAATTGTCAATGAGGTTGTATAACTTTTTTCAGATAAGATAATTGTTCTTACTCATTTCTCAGGCCAAAAATAATCAATTAACTCAGCTCCTTGATCACTTTAAGGTACACTTCCGCCATAATAGTATGATGTACCCCTTTTGACCCTGGGTTAGTACTACAATGATGTCGCAGACACCAAAATTATCTCCTGAAGACTCTACCACCTGCCTTAAGTCCTAATTTTTTTATCAAGATAAAATGCAAGAAGGTGCTAAATACTGGCCTCATCTGCCCATATCATTCTCCATTGGCCTTTCTGGTCATAATCGTCTCCAAGAAAAAATAAGTCTCCTGTTGTGCATTAACTACATATTTTAAAACCAAGTCAACAAAAAATATGTAACCTGATGACCAAGATTGTAATTGGTTGAAAGTCATGGGGCGCACAGTATTTTACCTCTATTAACATATTCTCTGGATGCTTACAATAAGTTATGAAGGCAAGATCTATCACAAAAACAAAAATTATCCCCAAATTGGTACATTTTGAATTCACCCAGATGCCCTTAGGCCTCACTGGAGCTCCTTAAACTTTCCAAAAGGGTATTATTGAGTTATTTACTGGTTAATCCCCCAATGAGTAACTGTTTAACTTAATAACATAATGTTTTTCTCTGCTAATTTCTAACAGCACATTCAGGACCTAGGAGCAGTGCTCTGGAATATTAAGAATATTTATAATAGTTAAAACTTAAAAGTTGATTCTTTGAGGAGAGGATATCCCAGTGGTAGAGTATTGACCCTCTACCACTGCCTCCCCAAGCTTGATCCCGGTAGATGAACTTTGGGTATGGGGTGATTATGACTGTGTTGGTTTTGCACACTAATGCCCCAAACTAAGATAGTAAATAGCAAAGGTGATCCATGGATTTCCTGGCCTATCATACGCCGCACATGTTGGTTTTCCAGGTAAAATCCCACCTTTCCCATTTTCTTCACTTCCCTTCATTGGTGCGGTATTGTCCTCAGGTCAGCCTACCTTGAATAAAAATTTAAGATTTAAAATTTAAAATTTGATTTTTTGTGCTAAAGAACTGAAACTTCTAGGACATATCATCCCCCATAAGGAAAGCTCACTGATCCCTCTGTCAGGATTTCACCCTAGTTGATTAAACCTTATCCTAGGGTCAAACTCACAATAGCCCTTTAAGTCTGAGCCTTGGGTAATTAGGCCTGACGCCTAATATTCCATAATATCTATTATAATATCTATTAACATTCTATTCAATGATGAATAGATATCAGTTATGATCTTAGATGAGTTGATCTCATTTGATATCCTAATCTGATCAACTGTGAAATTTATTATGTAAGTAATATTATGATTGACCCTATATAAGGGCAAAAATATTCCAGATAAATGATAGGTTAAATTCTCTTTTACTTTATAAATTTCTATTAACTTAAATCACTCCAGGGACTGGTAATCCTTGGAGTGACAATATGTCATCTAGGTCCTCTGACGTATGTTTATTCTGAAAATATCTTTAAATTCTCTTTATTGAGGAAGGGCAGAGTATTGACCCGGTGGATATATATATATATATTATAAGGGAATCTAATTTCCCCAAAGAGTTTATTATTCTTGTGATTGGCTTCATACATAGCTTCAAGACTTACTGCCACTTTTGTAGTGTAATTCAAAACTCCAATACCCTCCATGGTATAAGTTTATGCCACATGGGCAATCAAAAATAGCGCATCAAATTTCTTAGCTTCCTGAAAACTGTCCACTAATACTGAGCTTTCAACCCTATTTTTAGCAAGGTGACCTCCTTACTTTACTGCAGAAGAAGGGATCCCTTTGTAGTTCACAAACACAGCCCATCAAAGCTTCATCAGGCTAAGAAAAGCAATAATCACAAACATCCATCCTTTTTTCTCCCAACTTTGAACTGTCAACCTGCTATTCACAGATCTAATGAGTTAACTATTGGTGCCGTGCTCGCCCAATTTGGGGAAAATGAGTCCTTACCCACTGAATTAATATAAAATTTCCTTTATAGAATTTAGTTACTTGAATTACAGAAAAGTCCTGTTTTTAGATTATGCCTTTAGATTATACTGGTACTACTTGTTGGACTAGCCAGTCACCATGTTCACCAACAAATTTGCTTTGAGCTTCCTAATAAATAACTAAACCTTAGATAAACACCAAGTATAATGATAGTAATAAACTAGCGGAGTTTGACATGAAACTTGTGTAACTTTATGGACAGCTAAATGTGGTAGCAGATGAGATATTGAGACTTCACAACGATTCCACAGGGATTGTTAGATTTTGATGGCTGACAAAAAAATAAACCCTTTGGGAAAAACATCAATGCTAATAGATTAATCCCATTGATGGTTCCTTTAATCTTTCCTGATTTATCTGCATAACTAAATTGATTCCAAAACCACCTCAATTGTACTTAAATCATCCCAATTATTGTAGCTAATAATAGCTATAATATAATCACAAAATGGCCAATTAAGGGTCCACTTAAGTGCAAAGTTGTCTCATGGCATTAACTAAGTTGTATATCCTAAATTAGTGCACTAATCTTAATGCACTAAGGTGGAAGTTGGTTTCAATTGTTGAAATTGATTTATCAAGCACTTAAACATAGACGTCCTGAATAAGGGTGTACTAGTGCTATTTAGAGCCCTGCCAACGTCCCAATTTGGGGTGCGTCATCTTTTATGTTCATATATATTTTATTCCCCATTTATTGTTATTCGTCAAGTTATGATGTAGTTCTAATTGGGAAGATTTTAATGTTGAGTTTGCAACAAAATTTTCCTGATTATGAGAGTAAAATTGCCTTCAATCAGGCTGAAATGATTGTTATTTTTACTCAATTCATGAGCTGAATCGGCTTGAGGATTTTTCATAATTATTGCCATGACCAGCAGAGGATTGGCATAATATGAATAAACTCATCTAATAAAATGAGTTTGGCCAGGAGATGTCCAAGAGGTATATAATACCGGTGCCTGGCTGATTAATAAAATATCATCATTTACCATTTAAATATTGATCATTAATAACTACTGTCGCTTAGTTTATTAATTAATGTTGTCCATCTGTTGCCTGTCTAATATTCATATCTGTTGCCTTTATATCTATATTAGATAGTTGTATGTGTTTATACTTCCCAAAGAGAAGTACTCAGCTGCCTGCCGGAGAAGTAGTACTGATTATAGAGGAATATTTTCCTATTTTTGTACAAAGACAGAATGTCTCATAATTGTTGTTGACAGTAGACTTAAGAACGGTGAGAGTACCAGAGTTACTTGGCTATTATTGAGGATTATCAGAGAATCTACTTTCTGATTATAAGCAGGAGTTTTAATTGAAAAGCGAGTTTTTATCCTTGAATTCATTGTTAAGTCATTTTAGCTTGCACCATTGGCTGAAAACTTAACATTTTGGTGCTCACTACAGTAGGTACAACTATCTAATATGGACATGGGCAATCAGATTTCAGAAAATTCCAGAAATTACAGTGACAATGAGATGGAAACAAGAGACGTTCAGTTCATTGAAATTTATATTAAATCGCTCTGCCAATGAGGAGGGGAACAAGTACTCATTAGAGCTAATAAAGACTGGGCTAACAAATCAAATACCAGAAGGGCTATATGGCGAAGTTTATCAACCTTGATCCCAAACTCAACTTAAACATAATGTGTCGCCTGGGATAATTATTTACAGACATCAAGAACTTAGTTTCCTCTGTGCATTCATGCAGAATTGGCCACTTTTTATCAAAAGGCACCAGGTGGTTGCCTATCTCCATTTGATTCCTATAACAGAGATTAAATATTTCCATGATTTTGGAACACTGGATGAGCTAGGGCTTCCCAATGATGAGTTGGATTATGTGCATAATGTCATACCTGTGGCCAATTTAGGGGAACTAAATAATCAGGAAAAGGACTGAGTTCGAGGTTTATTTGAGAAATACCTTGAGATATTTGCTAAGGACAACTTTGACCTGTGATGTGCGAGAGGAAAAACCCATACAATAGATACTGAGGACCATCTACCTATCTGATCAAGGCCAATTAGGTGTTCAAAAACTGCTGAAGAAGTTGTGTCAAAGGAAATTAAGGAACTTCTCAACTGTGGTATGTTGATGCCATCTAAGAGTCCATGGGCTGCCCCAATTCTCATTGTAAAATAGAAAGATGGGAGCAACAGGGTTGTTATTGACTACTAGAAGCTTAATAACATTACCCAAAAGGATTCATATCCTCTTCCGCATATTGATGATGCCCTAGACAGTCTTGGGGTGCAAAGTTCTTCTCAGCAATGGATTTAATTAGCGGGTATTGGCAAATTGACCTGCTTAAATCTGAGAGAGAAAAGTGCACCCATTATTACCAAAGAAGGGTTATTTCAGCCAATGAGGATGCCCCAAGGACTCTACAATGCTCCAAAACCTTCCAGAGAGCGATGGACACTATACTGGGTGATCTTAAATTATCATGTGTACTAGTATACCTAGACAATATAAACGTATTCAGTTGTACCTTTGATGAACATCTGGAACACCTGGAAGAGGTTTTCAAGAAGTTAGAAGCTGCAAACTTAAAGATCAAGCCCTGAAGGTGTCAATTCTTTAAGGATCAGCTGGAATACCTTGGGCTTGTAATTGATAAAGAAGGTCTTCAGCCACAACCAGCCAAATTAGAGGCAATATCTAAAATGAAGAGACCCAAACACAAGCGGTATATTCAAGTATTTTGGGCATGATTGGGTACTATTGCCAATTTATTTCCAACTTTGCTCAAATTGGAGAGCCTTTATTTTATCTACTTAAGGATAAGGTCTCTTTTGAGTGGAATTTGGCCTTCCAGGAAGCATTTGACCAGCTTCAATTGGCCCTATTAGTCACAATATTGTTGCACTATCCTGACTTTGACCAGGAGTTTATTGTCCAAACTGATGTGACATTAATGGCAATTGGAGCCATTTTGTCCCAAGTTGGAGATGATGGCGAAGAGCACTTAGTAGCCTATGCTAGTCAGACCCTAAATGCCCATGAAATAAATTATACTGTGACAGAAAGAGAGTGTTTGGCAGTTTATATATGCTTATAAACAGTTCCAAGTATACCTTAATGGAGTGCATTTCACTGTGGTTACTGATCATGCATCCCTAAGCTGGCTTAACAACTTGAAGGATCCAGAAGGAAGTTTGCTCACTGGGCACTTAATCTTCAGGCTTATGACTATACCATCAAGCACTGAGCTGGTGCTAAGCATCAGAATGCTGATTGTCTGTCCCATCTGCCCATTGTGGCAACCCTCTGCCAGCCTGCAGATGCCTTGTTTCAGAAGATGGTTAGTGGAACTTTTGAAGATGAGCCTGAACAAGTGCAAAAATTTTCTCCAAATTAAGAAAGGATACCACACTGAAAAAGGAGTCTTATTCAAGGTGATTGATGGGAAGAAATATATATTTCCACGTCCCTCAGCTCGAGCAGATCTAATTTTAGCTACTCATAAGGCCACCGCCCATGGAGGCTTTGAGAAAACAAAGAAGCACTCAAGCAAAATTACTATTGGTAATAAATGATTTTTGACATCCATGAAACTTTGAGCTGTTGCCAAGAGTGCCAAGGGAAAAACCCTTTCAAAAAGCTACTTCATACCAGCTTGTTCTGCCCAAATTCGCTTAGCACACTATATCCATAGATGTGGTTGGACCACTCCTGATTAGCAATGTGAAAACCAGATATATTATTGTGGCAATTGTTCACCTAATGAAATGGGTCAAAGCCAGGGCTATTCGTTATCTAGGAGCCTCAACAACTGCTAAATCTATTTTGGAGCAAGTTATTTATTGGCACGGATGTCCTCAATTCATATTAATGGATAATGGCACAAATTTTACTGCGGTTATTCTCCAGAAGCTCAATGAATTTATGGGGGTGCATGGTGTTCTGTCAACCCCATACCACCCAGAAACAAATGGTGCAGTGGAACGAGTTAATGGAACACTTGTCAATATCCTAAGAAAGATGACTTCTCAGAAGCCCTCCAAATGGAGTACATTCTTCAGTCTGGCCATTTTTGCCTACAACATCTCTTACCATTCGGCCACAAAGATGTCTCCTTTCCAACTTATATATGGGAAGCATCCAGTCTTACCACCATTGTTGTATTCCTTGCTACAAGAACCCCAGGAATTGAGTTATTCTCAGTATGTTGGTAGGCTTTCAGAAACCTTAATTAAACTGCAAGCCATGGCTTTTGATAATAACTTCAAACTTCGTAAGGCCTGACATGAAGAAAGATCAAAAAATCTGATATGATCTGCCCAAATTCGCTGTGGGGGATGAAATATTATTTTGTTTTACCCATGGTTCAGGCTGATCTCACAAGTTAAATCACATTTGGGTTGGCCCATTCGACGTTATAGAGAAACTTCAAACTTTTCCTACACTATTAAGGAGAAAAATTTTAGCATGTATATAATCAAGTCCATGCTAAAATTCCTAAGAAAATTTAGGAAGAGGGCTGATTAGAAGAGAAGAATTCAAATATAAAAATATACAAATATGTGAAAATAATAATTATGAGAAAAAATAATACAAATAAGAAAAATATATATAATAGTAGTAAAAATAAAAAATTTATATCTATAATCTATATACATAGTAAAAAAATTAATAAGATTTCATATTCCAAGTAATAAGAAAATTGTAAACTTTTAATAGATAAAAATGAATCTTATTTTCCGCTTTGAGGGGGGAGGCGACTCAGAAACTATTTCTTCATCATTATGCGCCAATTCAGCCCAATCTAGCATCTGAATGAAAAAAACAGGGCTGAATGGACATCATTAAAGTTGGAAAAAAATAATAAGATACTTTAACCAAGACTTTAAAACAATTTAAAAATACATTTATAAAAAAATGTTTGGTCCAATTAGTTAAAATAACGATGTTGTTCAGGAATAAGAGCAGTGACAAATTTCTAATATGCTGAAGTGGTGTTATTTACAGATATGAAGAGAGAATCAGGAAACTCAAGGTTTATAATCCAGTCAAGCGGGTAGAAATGTTAGATTTTTGTGGTTTACTTGAATATAAACCCTTGAGAAAACCATCAATGCTAATAGATTAATCCCATTGATGGTTCCTTTGATCTTTCTTAATTTATCTGCATAACTAAATTGATTCCAAAACCACCTCAATTGTACTTAAATCATCCCAATTATTGTAGCTAATAATAGCTATAATATAATCACATTATGGCCAATTATGGGTCCACTTGGGTGCAAAGTTGTCTCATGGCATTAACTAAATTGCACCTCCTAAATTAGTGCACTAATCTTAATGCACTAAGGTGGAAGTTGGTTTCAATTGTTGAAATTGATTTATTAAGCACTTAAACATAGACGTCCTGAATAAGGGTGTACTAGTGCTATTGAGAGGCCTGCCAACATCCTGATTAGGGGTACATCATCTTTTATGTTCATATATATATTATTCCCCATTTATTGTTATTCATCAAGTTATGATGTAGCTTTAATCAGGAAGATTTTGATGTTGAGTTTGCATCAAAAATTTTCCTGATTATGAGAGTAAAATTGCCTTCAATTGGGTTGAAACAATTGTTATTTTTAGTCAATTCATGAGCTAAATTGACTTGGGGATTTATCATAATTATTGCCATGACCAGCAGAGGATTGGCATAATATGAATGAACTCATCCAATAAATGAGTTTGGCCAGGAGATGCCCAAGAGGTATATAATACCGGTGCCTGGCTGATTAATAAAATATCATCATTTACCATTTAAATATTGATCATTAATAACTACTGTCGCTTAGTTTATTAATTAATGTTGTCCATCTGTTGCCTGCCTGATATTCATATCTGTTGCCTATATATCTATATTAGATAGTTGTATGTGTTTATACTTCCCAAAGAGAAGTAACCAGCTGCCTGCCGGAGAAGTAGTCCTGATTATAGAGGAATATTTTCCTAATTTTGTACAAAGACAGAATGTCTCATAATTGTTGTTGACAGTAGACTTAAGAACGGTGAGAGTACCAGAGTTACTTGGATATTATTGAGGATTATCAGAGAATCTACTTTCTGATTATAAGCAGGAGTTTTAATTGAAAAGCGAGTTTTTATCCTCAAATTCATTGTTAAGTCATTTTAGATTGCACCATCAGCTGAAAACTTAATAGGGATAAAAATATTTCAAATTGTAGAGAGTGATTTTGAAAATGAGCTCCTACAAATATGGAAGTTCCTTGAAGACTTTAAAATACATAGCAATGTCCATGATACTCCTTTGTTTAAAAAGTGATGCAAGATGTTCCTAACCTTAAATTCATTTTGTACATAATTAGCACAGGATCATTCGTTTAGTTAGTCTCAAAAAATCTATGCACTCAGCAGATTTAGGAAACCTCACGAAAACACCATAAACTTTATAGCACAATCCACTTGAATGAGACTTTCCCCAGTATGTTTGTGGCCAAATGACTGCACCAACGTCAATAATTATACATCCATGTTCCATGCCTTCACAGTTTTTACCAAGTTGCCAAATGCCCAGAAACCCCCAATCCCTATAAACCGTCCAGGCTATTCTTGATGTGGGGCCTCACCTTCATGGGGCCTTTAATAGTAGCAATTAATGGGTTAAAATATACTTTAGTAGCCACCATGTACTTCAGCCACTGGCCCATCACCAAGGCAGTCCCTAGAGCTGATGCAATCACCACTTCCAAATTCTTTTATGAGGAGATCTTCATTATTTATGAGCCATCTCGCCTTGTAATGACCAAAATGGGGATCATTTCAAGTATAAACTGGTTGAAGAAATGATGGCCCAAGTGCGCACAAGACACTCCATTATGACAGCTTACAACCCTCAATGAGACAGCTTGGCCAAGCGTATGAATCAAACCTTTAGAACGCTTCAGAAAAAAGTGTCATCAACAACCCTGAGAAATGGCTTTAATGCCTATTCACCATACTCTACGCATATTTGAACAAAGATCCATAACACCACAAAACATACACCATTTAAATTATTGTTTAAAATGAAACTCAAATCAATCCGCTGACTACGCAGCTCAATGTCTGGTTTCAGGTATCTTATTAACTTGAATGATACTTCACCAAAAAACTAACATGGGACCATAACAATTAAGTGAAAACTTATTATGGCAATCAACTAAGAACCCTTCAGGTATTTAGAGTGGGTGACATCATTCTATTACAACAGAATGATCTCATGAACTCAATCTAAGTAGACACAAATTTACTCTAAAGGACTGTTTAGGGTTACTACAGTACTCTCCCTATGTAAACTACAACTTATAAAACTCAATGGAGTGCTATTTAATTCCAAGTCAATAGCAACCATCTGATTCTACCAATATATAAAATCATTAAGGGACTGTCAAACTCGTTAAAGATCTATCAATATTTGCAGTACTATAGTTTAACTGTTTGAGAAATATCTATTTCTATCCTGAGTTATGCTAAGAACTTTAGAATAATTTAGGCTCCAAAAATCCCAATAAACGATTATGAATTATTCTTTCTTTTCTTTTACAGTAAAGTGATAGAGATAGATTTATAAATTATCTTATAGTTTCTTGTTATCAAAAAATAATAGAAAGTCTATCCCTGGGAATTATTAGCATAAAACATCCAGGATGAAGAAGAAATTTTATCGCCTTACACCCAGAGTTTCAAGAAAATCCACCATCACCTCAGCAACCTGTCACAAAGTACAACAAAAAAAGCCAATTTTATGACAATTTACAGAAACTAGCCTTATTATAGGCTTACTATATATGATCCAAGTAGCCTGTGGGGTACTTTTCTTAGTAATAGTCCTTTGATCAGATAATATATTTTTTAGACAAGTAGTTGCTTACTATATTAGAGACAGTTATGCAATGGCGTTGTCATATATGTATACAATTGCCTTTTATTTTGTTTTAGAAAGTATACATGCATCAATTTATCTTTTCTAGCCTCATAGTCTATCTCCATGAAAATTCCGTTGGGTAAGAGCCTTACATTTTTGTTATGGTTGTACTGAGATTATGTGTAGGGTTTTTTATTTAATTGCCAAAACGCTAAAAACTTGCTTAAACCTGTTTTTTTAGTACTAGATGGTCTGCTTAAACCTGTTTTTATATAAATAAAGCTCAACATACCTAAGTCTAATAAACATGACAAAGTATCACAAAATCAAAGAATCTATTATTATCATGCTAAACTTATGTGAGGTTATTTTTTACAATTTTTTTTAATTTTATATGAACCAACTTGCCATTTCTATACTTTATTTTTGCCATGTTGTTTAGTTTGACATTTTCTGCTCCCACAAGGTGTTGTGGCTCACTGCCGCCTAGTGCTGTTGGCTACTGTCATTACTCCTGGGATGAATCAGCTAGCCCAAACTCATTTGGACGCTATGCTCAACTTTAAAGTCTAGCCTTCCATCCAGTTGTTCACGGGTGGTTCCTTAAAACCCCTGATGCTCCCTTAAATAATCTGATGTTTGGACTGCATATCAAATATTAGAGCCAATAACCCTACGCGGAACTAGCCATGTACAGGTTTCCTAGGTGGTAATAAAACCCACAAACTTTATTGTTTTCTGACCTACAAGTATTTCAACAAGGGTTTCTCCTGTGAAGCCAACTTATCTGTTGTAGCAACTATGCTCCATGTCTTTAAGGACACTATTACCACCACTTGCTTTTATTAAACCGTGGACACGCTCTTGTGTTTCAATATGAGGGCTTGCCTACCCACATTCCCCCCTGATGTGTCCATCAGGGCATGTTGGATGGAGTATCTGCTTATGGCTCCACACATCTTGTAGTGTGTAATCTCTAGTATCTGGAAACTTGACTTTCCTTATGCTTTTGTGAAAACCATCCCTTATGTTGGAACACCCCTTTGTAATTGCTCTTCAACCCACAGTTCGCTCTGCTTTAACCATCCTGGCATGCTTTGAGGATGGGCGGACCATATGCCATTTGGTTTAATTGGACCACTATAAGAAGAAGTGTCCTTCCTGGCCACAGTTATAGTATCACTCATCTCTCCAGAAATTTCTCTGCCACTGGCTCCATAGAAATCCTCATTTGGGGTACTATAGTCCCTCCTTCTTTTTTAAGCATGCTGTTTTGGTGCTCCTGTGCCCAAATTGGAACCACCTGTAATCTTATTCCCAACCAATTTTGGCTTAGCCTAACTTCAATTTGCCTTGGAAGGCTGTTCACCACTCTCTTTCTCAACTTCTGAAAAATTATTGTCTGGTGCTGGCCCATTTTTGTCAAAACATATTTTATTAAAATAACTCAAGTGTGTAATAAGGAAATATGCCCCTATGAAATTATACACTAATTTGATTGGCCAAAGTTTTATCAAACTTCTTACAAAATCAGCGCTAAGAATTGCTTCTGTCCTAAAAAGGAGCTTTCTATACAAATTCTACCCCAAATTCCCGTTGATCAATTTCTGCAACCTAATAATCTCCTTTTTTTCAAACACTTCACGTCACCATGGATCTTTTATGTAAGGGTCTTTCACCACCCAAATTCCTCAATGGCTTTTATCTGCTTCATTGTTATAGTAATTCCAAATAAAAAATTTTTTGATTGTCCAGAGATGTCCTGTTCAGAGCTTTTAGCTTCCTTTGGGATGGCTCTTAGTGACAGAATGACTCATGTAAGGAGATGTCAAAGCACTTTCATGGCAGAAGGGTCCGTTTATTGGAATATATCCTGGTACATGATTGCTTATGCTTTTGCCATGAATATGCAAAGGAATTTAAAAATCATACACTAAATAAAACATAGTAAAGAATTAAGACTTACATTAGTAGGTTAAATTTCTTCACTGTTAATAGAATTCAAGGGAACTATGTCTCTTAGTGAGCTTCTGGGTCCTCCTCAGTCAGGATCTTTACTTCTCATCCAGTAGGAGGGTTTAGCGACAGCCATCTTCCTATGCTGACGTCTGAATTGTTGTGATCCCGTTGTTTTAATGCTTTGGGATTATGACTTTGGGATTTTAGTGTGGGTTTTCCCAGGTAATTCTTTTGGCCCAGTTGGAATTATACCTTGTTGCAATTATTCGTTCCCTTTTATTAGCTATTGCCCATTTGGGGGTATCAATATATCATGCAACGATTTGTCTGTCTCATGGAGGCTTCACCCAGAGGTGGGCTTTAGAAAGCTCATTATTCCAATTTTCAATAAGTTTAAATAAATTATTAATTACAAATGCTGACAATGTCCCTTCAAGATCCTATTGAAAGAGTACATAGGTAAAAGAAATGTACCATGAAACTTATTACCACAGTGCCCTGGATGAAATTTGCAATGGGATACTTGGAACCAGTCTTGTACATTACGTGAAATGGGCCCAATCAAGAGGTGTCAAACTTGTTAGGCTTCCACAAGGACTAATGTGATAAATTAAGGTGAGATTCATAATATGGAGGTGGGAAGGGCCAGTTGATGAGCATTGGATTGAGCGGTCTATTTTGTAGTGGTTGGAGCCCTTGGATGGCCAGTACTATAATCAAATAAATTTTTCAGCCATTGCTCTCACGAGTAGTTCAGCAGTTTCAGGATTGGAAGAGTCTTTCAATAGTTTTAAAATGCTGTGTAATTGTGGTTCTCTTATGTACAGGACCTGGAATGGCAACAGCTTGATTATGTGATAATAACTTTTCTAATAAGCAAGCCAAGTGGGAGGCAAATAATGATCTCACTGAAATGGATTGGTGGCCGTCATCTTACAACGAATGGATACTAGCATATCGTTCTTTTGTTCTATTGAACCATTAGCTGAAGTATTATAGTAAGCAGTGAAGTTTTTGCTGGTACCAAACAGCGACATCAGCTCTTGAACAACCTAAGTTGTAAAGGCTACCCATTTTCAGAGAATAAGACCCTTGAGCACCCAAGTTGTGTGAAAAAGGAGTGGAAAGGAATTGTAGCTGTAACATTTGTGGTGGTGGCAGAGATAGAAAGCCTCAGCCCGCTTTATTAGGTAGTTGATGACAATTAGAATGTAGTTATCACCATCAAGACTGTGGATAAAGGTCCACTGCATCTACAAGGCCACATTAAATGTTTATGAGGGAACCATGCATTTATGTTGATTTTGAAAGCTTGTACAATTCTGCGTCCTGCAGGTTGAACAGGATTCTAATACTTTTTGTATGCTTCAGGCATTTAGACCTAATACCATCGTTTTTTCAACCATTAATACATTATTTGACTGCTCCATGTCCCACGTTGGGGTGTAATTTGAGAGTAATTCTGGTTTGAGAGGATGGTTGAACTTAAGGCAACCATACCTATCAATAAATTTATAGAGCACTCCATCCTTACTTGAGTGTCCTTTGTCATAGATTTTAACTCCTTATTGACCTCTGGGTCTCCAACTCCCACCGTCTAACTGGTCAATCAAATAATATAGGCGGTCATCTCAGATACCAACATAGCTAAGGTCAGCATCCTTGATAGCCCATCCACATACTGATGGGCAGTAACGCAATGAACTATACTAAAATTGTAACTTTGTAACCATACGCCCGTCTAGTTAGTTCCCGTCTGGATCCTTCATCTGGTGGAGCCGCCTGAGAGAGGCATGATTGGTGATAGTAATGAGGTGAATTCCAAATAGATACAGACAAAAATTATTAATCTAAAGGAGCATGTTAAAGCATCCTTGTTTGGTAATTCTGTATTTTCTCTCAGCCTTAGAAAGGGCATTATTATAATAGGCCCCCAGTCAGTCTTCTTGCTGATCATCTAACTGGGCTATAATATCCCCACAGCCACATTGCTGGCTTCAGCAAATAAAAAGGGTTGATTTATTTTTGGTGTATAAGTACAGGGTGGTGATTAAAGAATTCCTAAGAAGGTAGAATGCTTGATCCTACTAAGGGTTCCACTTGGAAGGAGCGTTCTTTTAATGCAGGTAATGGTTCAGTGAGGTCAGCAAACCGCAGTATGAACTGTATGAATACCCCACCATCCCAAGGAACACTTGGATGTCTCGAAGGCTTCAGGTGAAAAATCCTTTTAACTGTGGCAACCTTGTCTGAAAGGGGTTGATACCCCTTCTGGGCAACTTAATGCAAGAGGAACTACATCTTTAGTAGAAAAAAGACATTAGGAAAACTTGAGCTTAAGAAAAGCCTGTTTTTAGCACTAGTGGTGCCCAACTCAAAAGGGGAAGCCGCCAAACATCTTTATTTTCAAATGGGCCAAACCAAAGGATTAATAGAATAAAAAAATTATAATATGGCACCTCAGTTAACGGCCTAGGAAGCCATATCAGAAGGTGAGGAAGCTTTGTGGAAAATTTTGTCTGGCGCCCACTTTAGCTGGTGGACCATGGCGGACAGCATCAGGTTGGGAGCATCAGCGACTTGGGCATAAGGAGGTATACTTGTGGGTTTCCTTTGTTTATGAGACCAGTGGTATCCATCGTTTCAACATATTGAACAAGTTGATGTTCAGTGAAAGTGATGAGAGCCAGCATGCAAGTGAAAGACTTGATGCACCGGTAGGCTTTGAGATAATTGGGGTTAAAAAGAGAAGTTTTTGTCGCATCAATGCAAGCACAGCTCGCACTAATAGTGAGCTCCTCAATTTTATATCTTGCATCTTCATCAAAATCATGGGGAAAATTGGGGGTAGGAATACCCTCAATTAGGGGCTCCATCGCCTCATGAATTTGCTGGCGTAGTAGGGTGTTGGCAGGGCATCTGCAGCCTCAACTGCCATTTTGTTGATATTTTTATAATTTAAAAAACCATTTTGAAGGCAAAAACAGCGGGGACGTGAATTGGAAGGGTTAACAAAGAACTCCTCCAAAGGAAGAACTAGTTTTACTTGGTACAGCCGTTCATCCTCATCAATCCATTTGAGAGCCTCAAATGGATTGGATTTGGCCAGAACTGGGCCAGCCACCAGAATTGGGGAAGTGGCAGGAGCTGATTGGCCACGTGATTTCAACCACGGCAGCACATCTGAAACTGGTTAGCCATCAACTCAGGATTACGTAATCCAATTAAATTTTGGTTAAAATTTTTAAAATTTAAGTTTTAATTGGCTGCCGCTTTTGAAGCAGTGCCAAATTGCTTGGGAAAAGCCTTTTTTAATTGGTTATAAGCTTGATGGAGATTTTATAGATCTCTTCATAAAAGTTCTTTGATAATAAAATGATGTTGTCAAAGTAAACCAATACGCACAATAATTTCAGGTCACCCAGAAGTTCATCCATAGCTCGTTAAAAGGTAGTGGGGCATTTCATAACCCCTGTGGCATCTAGTTTGGCTCAAAAATCTTTGTTTGAGATTGGGTGCGCATGGCTCAATCCTCAGGGGATAGCTTGATTTGCCAATACCCAATGGCAAAATCTGTTGCCAAAAAGAACTGAGTTGCTGCTAGGAGGAGTAGCAAATCATCTATCCAAGGAAGCGGATAGCTGTACTTCTTGGTTACCAAATTAATTTTCAGTAATCCATGGTTCTGGATGACTTTATAATTTCGCACAAATGATTAAGATGGGCAATTCCTATGAACTTTAAATTGGTGCCAGTAGTCCCCCTACTAATAATTAGTTGAGATCTGTAGTAAAAGAGCTTATTTTACTTTGCTCTTCCAATATGGGAAAGCTTAGATGGAGAAAGTATCTGCCATTTCTACTTTGTGTACGACCCTTTTCAGCTTTCCAAAGTCATTTGTGGAGTTGGGAAACAAAATCAGTGTAAGCCTCCAGCAACTCATATACTTATTTTATTTGCTCTAGAGTTAAATCTTCTTTAACAAAGCTGCAAATAATGCCACCATGGGAGGCTCCTCTAACCCAAAATTGTGGAGGCTCCCAAAACCTGTGACACTATAAATCTTATTAATGGAAAGTAACCATATATATGCTGTAGGAGTTCTGGCTAGTTGAGTTGCTCGCTAGGTGTTAACCCAGAAATTCCACAAACTAAAGGTGCAGTATGCTTAGTATTTCGCGCCTGACTGAGAGAGAGGAAACTAAAATTGTCCTTTCTTGCTTACTTCTTAGCTCATGTTTGAAAGGAAGAGATTAAGTATAGTATATTAATCTATAAATTCTTTATTTAATAACAGTGGGTTTATATATCCCTATGGATTAAAGAACATAATAGTATGTATCACAGAATAAAGACAGTCATCACGTAATTCATTGTGTGTAAAATAATTTCCACTTAAGGTTTTAAGGGGGAATACACATGGAGATATATGGGCTTCATGATTCTTCTGGTGTTGCAATAATTAGTATCTATTGCAATAATCTGAATATGATAATGCTCTCAGATTTTTTCTAGATTTTTATTAATATTAAATTGATCTATTGAATCTGACAAAAAACCAGATCGTATCAGTTAGGTTTAAAAATAAATTTTTTATATTAAAACATGTGTTAGAGGTTTGGATTGTCGTGTGAATTATAGAATAGACAGATGAGAGTTGGAACCAAACAGCTTTATGAACATGGTTTTTACTTTGTCAAAACTCCTTTGGATTTACCAATTTTTGTTGGTGAAATAATATCATCTCATTGAAACTCAGGCTCTAGACAATTAGAACAAGGTAGTTGATTTTATAAATATCTAAAATTGGCAAATTCATCAATATCATTCAATTATAGGAAAGATATTTACACTCGTTCAATACCCTTTAAGCCTATAAAAGGAGATGTTTAGACTTAAATTCTCAAACTAAATTAATCTTATTATTAATTAATATATGTCTAATTGTTAATTATTAGAATTACCCTAAGGTAGTTTTTGGGAAGGAAATCTAATGTTAGGGTTGATACTCCAATTTTCATTAGAGAGTATAAGATGGAATATATGATAGAACCCCCTTCAAGAATATTGGGAGCAGAGAATCAGAGTAGACACCTTTCTCGTGTTCCTTTTAGATCTAGGTCAATATTGACCAAGTATGGGAGGTAGACTTAGGGTCCCAATACTGAAGATTGCTTTTAACCAAATATTCTATTGTTAGACCATGATATAGCGAGAGGATGTTGTGTGACTCAGCGGTGCAAGGGCGTTGTGGTGCGCCTGCAGCCAAGCTTTCCATATTATGTGTGTTGGTTATTTTTGAAGAATCAATCCAGCAGTTAAGATGTAATTGTGTTATGTATATCTAGCTTGTTTTCCTGTGTATCCAATAGTCTGGAGTAATGTGGCAAGCTTAGGATGAGAGGCTGGATGTATGTTGTTTATCAAAAAGTTCCTTCTCACCCTCTTTATAATTGTAAAGTGGAAGCCAGTTGAACCATGTTGGCTTTTTAATGTTCTTCCATGGTGTTCTAGGTGCCATCAGTAATGTCCTTGTGGTCATCAGAGCTCTAGGAAGAATCATCAGAGTCTCTTTATTGGATTTCAATTGAGATCCTGTGCTTGTTACACTTGTGACCCGGGGTGTAGACAGGAGGGGGTTAATCAACAGGTACAGAAAAATGGTCGGCATTAGGAGACAAATACCTAAGCAAACTGTTCTTTTCCCAGGTGGTTTTCATGTGCTTCAAAGTTATGATAGTGGTAAGCCAGGCCTGTGATATCATCGCTGAGGCTTTTAATTCAAGTTACTTTGTGTCAAAGAGGTTTCTGGAGAACACCAACTGAGTGTGGTACAATCCATTTTTACATTTTTTAATGTCATATATATAGATCAAAAGTATTTCTTCACCCCTTCAATAAGCTGTGGTATGTATCGTTCATGCTTAGTGAAAAGAGGTCTGAAAAAGTTGCCTTCTCAAGGGTATTCAGCTTCATCCTAATAGCACTTGAGTATCAGCATAGAAGCGATCAAAGAATACAATGAGTTGTTCATCATCATGAAGGGTGATCTGTAGGAAGGATTGTTTCTTTTCAGATAGTTCTTCACCTTTGATCCAAGAGTCAGAGGAGTTTATAAGGTGCTAATTCACTCAAGGTGTATAAGGTAAGAGCATTGTGTTTTTTAAGTGCATTCATATTGGTTTTCTGGAGAGATTTTTAGGGTGAAACTTAGAATATTCAAATTTCTTCCTAAGGCATTTTGTCATCTTTTAACCCTAACTTGGGTCTCAAGAGCGTTAAAGTGAGATTGAGAAGTAGAATTGAGTTCACGTAGCTCTTGACAGTCAGCTTCCAGTTGTTTGATGAGCAAGTAGTATAAATCCTTGAATAACTTGCATAGTAGTCTGGGCGCAGTTGGAGGATCTCAACAAATAAGCCTTGCTTGATGTTTTCAAAGGAAGCTTTAACTTATTTTTCAACTTTGTGAATCTTCTTGTTGATTAGGAGACATTGTGATATTAATTAGCTTCAAGTTCACCGATGCAAAACAAGGATTTTTCTAGTTTGTTTTCAAAAAATTTGATGCGATATTCATCTTTCTGCTTAGTGGATGATACATCAGTGTCAGTAGAGTTAACTAGGTGAAGGTTCAAGCGTTTATATCCCAAATCGATAAGAGATTTTTTTTCTGTACATCTTTTGAGGTGTAATTCAGATAGGTTTTGGTGCTTTTTGAGAGCTTGAAACATCGCAGTTAGTAGAGCTTCCTTTTCCAAGATAGAAGATCGTAAAATTTAGTGGTGTATATGGGCTCCGTGTAGTGAGCAACACTTGTAAGAATTCTGGCTAGTTGGGTTTCTCACTTGGTGCTAACCCAGAATTCCCGCAAAATGACATGTGCGATATGCTTAGTATGTTGCGTCTGCTTGAGAGAGGAAAAATTGTCCTTCCAATCTTAAAACGTAGCTCTTTTTGGAAGGAAGAAATCAAGTAAATAGTACATTAGGTCAAAACTATCTATTTTAATATCAATTGGGGGTTTATATACCCCTTATATCAACGAAAATCATAGTGCCTATCCCAGGATAAAGACTATGATCATGCAATACATTGTATGTAAAACAATTTTCACTTAAATGATAAAGAAGAATACACATGGAGACAGATGGGCTTCATGATTCTTCTGGAGTTACAATAAATAGCCAGAATAAAATAAACTGGATCCAACAATGTCTCAAATTATTGATAGAGTATTTATAGAATTGTGTTGATCTATTGAAATCATAAAAAGAACCAATCATATCAGTTAGTCTTAAATTGGATTTCTAATATCAAAACTTATGTTTGAGGTTTGATTTTACGTGTATTATAGAATAAAAGGAATATAGTGTGGAATAAATCAGATTCATGAACAAGAAGTTTACTTTGTCTAAAGTCCTTTGACTGTGACCAATCATTTGTAGATTGATTAATCTCATCTCATTAAAACTCAGGATCTAGTCGAGCAGAAGCAAGGTAGCTGATGTCATAAATATCATAAATTTACAAATTTAATAATATCAGCCAATCAGGTGAAAAAAATTGTTTAAACTTGTCAAACCTCTAAATTTCTATTAAGGGCTAACTAAGCTCAAATATTTTAAACAATAAATGTAAGTATCATAGTGGTATATATTTAAATTGTTTGTTATTAAGATTTCCCTTATGGTAATTTTTGGGGGTGAACCTGTTGGTAGGGTCAATGCTCTAATATTTTTTACTAGAGAGCATGTATTAGTATATTCTGGATGTGTTATTGTGGTGGGTCCCACCATACGTTTCTCAGTTTTCAAATTACCTAATAGCACAGTGATAGGCCCAGCATATGTAGGAATAATTTCTCTTGGAAACATTAAAATCTTCTTCACTGATGGTTTATTGACAGCTTGTTTTAATGATTGACTGGATTAGAATCGTCGTATATACTATAAATGGAGTTAATAATATTAGCTTTGAGTCTAAATTATTATATCTGATGTTATATATATCATTAACTAATATATGAAAAATATTATAAGTACCAGGTAAACTGGGGATTCTTTGCTCTACAAACTCACTTAGATGAACCTTACGTAATGGCCCATTATTGGGAGCCTTTTTGATCAGTCAAAATATGACTTTAATGTTGTTTGATTCATCTATTAATTTGATTTTTAATTAGTGATTTTATTTTTTTGGGCATTTTGCTACCATTTTTGAAGAATTAGTGGCTTAACCTTATTTAGACTTATCAAGAGATACGCTGTATTAGAATCATTTCCTGATGCTAGTAAGACGTTGCTTACAGAGGTGCACCTGGGTGTACAACAGGAAACCTCAGATGTGGAGAAAAATATCTGCTGTGGAGAAAACCCCAGGAACCTTGTCCGTGAGCCACTGGTAAGTGGTGGTGCAATGAAAGGAGTTAAAGATGAAGAAGCAATTAGAATCTGAAGTAACCTAATTTAAACCCTTAGGTTCAACTTAAGAAAGGACAGACAAAAAGTTATATATCATGTTAATAATGATCTAAATTCTTTAATACTTTAGGTTTTTTTCATTTCTTTACCATGTCAAAAAGGAAGATCAGAAGGCGGATAGCCATAGGTTAAATAGTGACAGAAGAGGACTGCATTCGCCACAACTTTGAGGTGTTGTATTTATTAAAATACCATATGTAGGTCTATTATCTTCATACATAGCCAACTGAAACTCCATGCTTATCATGAAATGACAAACCATCAAATGAAGTAGCAAAAACTTCAACGGTGGCGCATATGTCTGGGATGGCGGATTTTGATCATGCTGATCAGGGGAGCAACCCTAATCCTTATCAATTTTTAAGATCCATCACAGCACCTATTTGGAACAAAAAATTTGGCTTTGTCCCAGCTTAACTGGAATGACTTACCTATAATTACCTACCCTGAGGAACCAAAATCATATGAGGAATTGGAGCGGGTAGAGCAGCTTTTAAGTAACTATTATCTTGGGCAAGGGCCAGCGGACAGCCAAAGTGGTCCTTTTTATCATCAATGAAACTAATATGTGTTGTGGTTAAGATACCTGGAGAACCATCAATTGAGCGTAGCTCAAATTAGAACCAGTTTGTGATCAATCACACTGCACAATACTAAATTGATTCTGTGCACCCTACCTCCAGAAACTCACATATGACTATTGAATTTCATCATGCAGTCATCACTGATTTGGTCACTTTCTTAAGAAGCTCAAGCTTGGTGGCATAAATATTGAATTATCAGCTAGAATTTAACTTTGGAGAAGTCCGCTCTAGTTTGGAGGCAAACCATAACTTGATCAACTGGGCCAATAATCAAGTATTAGAATTAATGCAATAGTTAAGCTACAGATTGTGCAACGTATTTAAAACATTCTTGAATGAAAGAGGAGTTACTGATGCCTGAGTTAACAGTATAAATCAGACTTTGATGCAGTCTTCAGTAATATGAGACTTAGCCATGAAGGCCATGAGGAACCGTTGAATAATAATAAAAAATCTTTGAGCACTACCAACGTCTAAGTGCCTTCTTGTGAAATGAGGGATGATTTTACATAAGATTATATTATTGGCGCACAAAGCTTGAAGTAAAACAAACCAAAAACATAAAATCTTTAAAGACTCAGCGGACAGGGTGAGGCATAATTTAGTAACTTAAATGAAGATGTTAGTACTATCAATGATTCAAATGATATTCTACATGAAAAAGTAAACAATTTTAAGAATATTAATCAATGAAATGATCAAGCTATTTCTGTTTCTCTACTACAAATAACCAGTCTAAATGAGGAGATCACGAGATTGAATTTAAAGATTAAAGTTGTGTGGACTTGGAGTTGAATATTGATCACCATATTAAAGATGTGGACAATGGTCAATGTCAATGTTTCCAGAACGATTCTACTAGTAGTAATACATCTATATACTATGAGGATGAAGCCTTAGAGGTCAATACTGAAGTTAATTCCAAGCCACGTCAATAGATGTTAAGCAATATGTTTGACTCACCAATAATAGCTCTTCTACACAAGGCGCTGTGACTCAGCATTCTGAGACATCAGGGTTGAGTTAGCCTAGAAATAATTACAATAACCTTGAAGAGAGAAAAATAACTATAAACCTGGAAATCAGCCTGTTTTTGACCAAAATGGAAGTGTGTCAACTTTTGTTGGAAGATTTAAAGTGTTCCATGTACAGGGACAGTGACAAAAATAAATCTGCTACCATCATAGACTGTTTATATAAAGGAGCATTGAGTTGATCAAGCCACATATGGATGACAACCCTACTTACTCTAAGGTCAAAAGAGCCGCCCTTTACAAATTTTGAGGCTCTTATGGATGTCAACAAAGAAAGCCAATTTTATAAATATTGGCTTTACTAAGGATGAAACAATCACCAAATTTTCAGAAAGGTATATTAAGAAGTTAAGTTATTTTAGGCACTAATACAATGATCAATTTTGATGCCAAAATTGCACTGCAACTTGCAATGCAACCTTACTAAAACTTAAAAAATACTTTATGACAGCTTTCATTCAAAACCTCGCTATATATGAATGAGTTGCCTATTTATGACAATGCTCCATAATGTTTGAACCCCCTATAACTGGCTTCAATATAGGAACTATAGGCACTTCAGGAAACCCATTTGAAAACAACTTTAGGAATTTCAGCAATTCTCCTCCAAAAAGTAGCATCTGAAAACACAAAGGCAATGCGCCCATTATAACAGTTACTTGCTTTACTGAAATTAAAAAAGTGCACTATGCCTCAAGATGTCACCAACGCAGTGCCACAGTAGTACTTCTTATTATTTTTCAGAAGGAGAAAAATAAGAATGCACAATATAAGCGAGATGTTTTATAGTTCCAGAACTACTAATCCCACCTGACTGAAATGAACACGCTGACAATGTGGCCTCAATTATTGATGTGGACACTATTGAAATAAACCCTATTAAGTAAATCATGTAATCTCCAATGATGTTCATGTGGTGACTCGCTCACAGAAAAAGGGAGATAAACTTGAATTAAATGAGGGTGCTAAATCCATATGTACAACAGATTATTGAGAACATAACAGATAAGGGGCCAAGTCAGACAACTGATACCTCAGATTGAGGGGGTAAACATAGCAATGCCCATTGACACATCTAACATTGAATGTCCTAGCATTAATAACACTTTGAAATGCACTCTCAATTCTTTGTTTACTACACATATTGCTTTGTAAACTCACTTTATTATTATTACTCAGAGTGTACTTATTCTGATATATGAATCAATAAAATCAATGACATAGTAATTCCTGACAGTGAAGTGCCCATGAATGTTGTTTCAGCCAAATTAGCCAAGAAGCTGAATTTTTCTCCTAATATTGATCCTTGACAGGAATATGGGACAGCGGGCCCTAACAGTACAAAAAGTAAAGGAGCTACAGCACCTTGCCATTGTAATTTGGTGTGCTTGTAGTGTCAGCACCTTTTATTGTGCTTTAAATGCTAACTATGACATAATAATTGATATTAGCTTTTTATGAACCTATGGAATTTCTTTTTGAATTTTAAAACATGTTAACAATATTTGGACAGACATTTCCAATATATTACAGTTGCACTAACTAAGCTCACCAGTTGCAGGCAAAATTTTAATAACATATCCTATGCTGATGGAATAATATTTATTGGATATTGTTGGAATTCCAGATCAAAGTAAAGAATTAAGTATAATGATGACATGCTTTAACCCTGATCTTAAAATTTGATCAAAACTATTGTCAGGTATAATCACCAATTAATTTTATAGAAGCCTCCCATTATTGGTGTCCAAATCCAATCTATGTGATCAAATACTGGTAAATTAGAAGCTTCCTGATATTGGGGTCTAAACCTAATCAATGCGGTTGAATACAATCAACAGAAGTAACCAGAATATCACAGGATCCCCAATTGCAAATTAGTGTAGGATTTGTCTTGGAAGCGCTTATAGATTTTAATATAAAAAATTCCTTGATCTCCTATATAATTCTGTTTGAGAGAAAATATAGACTATATTCTATTTTACCAATTATTTTTGGGTACCGCAAATTAAATAACCAAAGATACAAGGATACACCAATATGGGAGTGTTTTTTCTTATTTGAAGACTTTTATTTATCATATCAAAGTGCAACTCCTAATATCCTTGCGCCTGGGGCTTTGGCTGCCCTGAACTCTATTCAGTCAAATTGGATTTTATCCCCCTCATCCCAACAAAATTGGTGCTCCCAGCCATGTCACCCTGAGTTCCAGATAGATTATTTCTACAATGTATGACATTGAGCTGCCTTACCCTCTTTAATACGATGGTTGGAACAACAAGTGCTTACCACCAAGTAATAAAATTTGAGCTTTAGAACGCCATGACCAGTTTCAATTTGAAGTAAAGAGGCTGACCCAGCTCTTGACTACCAAAATGACACTTTAGGCCACCCATAAGTGAGTAGATTTAGTTATCAAAGATGTCAACAACTTGCAGAGTCATGTAGCAGCCCTCCATATTCCAGAATATTTGGTAGGTACATTTCCCTCTTCAGGGAAGGGCTGCCTCTGATGTCAGTCTATGACATTTGGCCACCAACCCCTCCCAGTGCCACGTTCAAATCCTCCTTCAAGGACAAGTATTTCCCAGGGGAAGGGAGTATCTTCTCCTTCTTAAACTGCTATGAAAGTGCAATGGAGGAAGCTACCAATCACCAACAGCTCAGACATTTGACCTTCTGCTTTAGCCGCCTAGCACAGGATATAATGCTACCTCAATTAATGACTTGTTGCACCGGGGATGTGGCCAAAGATGCAATGATTTTGGAGTTCAGGAGTGACTTAACCCTAGTCAACAAGACACAGGTATTTATGAGTATTGGCCTTAACTGGGGAGAAATCATTCAATTAGTTCACCAAAAGGTTATATCATAAGGCCTGGACTTTGATTGCATGAAAACGCCTTAGGTTGGATGACGCTATCACTGCTTAGTATTGGGCTTCAAAACCATTCCTGACGTCCAACTCTGCTTTACAGCTTTGAAGCCCCACCTTATGTTACTCCTGCATATCAAGAAAGCCATTATGGAGATTCCTTATGATCTGGTCAAACCTCATGGGTCCCCTTGTCCTAACAATAACTCGCAGTCTCAGGTTTTAGTGCAATGTTATCTGACTCTCCCACATACAACTTATATTTTGCCTTTTCTTAAAAAACCACCCAAACTGAAGACCACTTCCATCATCTTTTTCTCCATAAAGCAACAAAAGATTGGTCATCATAAGGCAAGAGGCTCCCTCTGCTGATGAATTTAAGTGCCTCAAACTCCCCATTCTATGCCTGGTATCTCAGTTTGCTTCATACTAGCTGCTCCTACCAAAACAATGTGCCTCTTACTATCTATGGCAATAAATACCTTAAGCTGTTTTATCTATATATAGGTCAATTACCCAATAGCACCCTTACAGTCAGCTCCTCTAGTGAGAGCCAAGCATTGATAAACAAAACTTTTAAACAAATTGAAAATCCTGAACCTGGCCAAAGCAAAAATCTTCGCTCGCCTTGAATCAATTCCTACTGACTTTATTAGCTTTTTTCCCAGTTTATATCTTCAGTGGTACAAATGGAGGTAACTGTTCACAAAGTTAACGCCTTGGCTATAATTGATACTGGATCCTAGTTAGCGCTATATCCTCCCAACTTATACAAAAGCTCAAAATGGCTCCTAACATGGTCCATAATCTCAATATTGGAAAGCGAGAAATTAGTCTACTAAGGCAATCAATGCATAATCTGTCTAACCCAGTTCATAAAGCTCTTAGTTACCGCCCCCACTGATGCTTTAAAAACAATAATTATTAATTGCTTATTGAAGTACAATCAATGCTGGAATTCAACTGCATAATTAACCTCAAAAAACACCTCTCCCTCTTGGGATACTATATCACTGATATTTGATCTCCCAACCAAAAACAAATGTTGGCCAAAATATTTGTCTGCCTCTACAGATATACCAATTTTATCTTCAAAGTAGAGTATCAAAACTTGAGGTATAAAACTAAATTACCACCCAGAGGCAGTGGATGCCAAGGATGGGATACCTCTGTATGCCTCCCATTACTTTAAAATTCCACTCAGCTCTCAATTTATTGTGGATTCTTAAATTAATATCCACATATCCTTAACCAAGTTCCAGAGCTATATGATAACCTAATTCTCTATCAAAGAGACGTTGACCTTCCCTGAGATTCTGGATCCCATCTATGGAAAATTATTTTCATGTTATTAGGAATTTTAACTAAATAGTCACTCCAATTTCCTCTGCATTCACTCATCGCCTTGCCAAACTCTGCCCTAGTGATAACATCACCAATGTAAGCAGTTTTGGTTCTCTACAGGACTTGAGATATATTCTCCTAATAAACATAGATCTGGTCAAAAGGTTGGGGATGACCTCACCCCCAATGAACGCCAGGATGTTAAAGCCCTCCTTGAGGAATATAATGATAACTTATCATTGGGGCCAGGTTATTATGAATAAAAGTCAGTAGTAAGTCACCATTGTGCAAACCCAAGACACTGCCATTTAAATATTGGTCCTACCAGAATACAAGGATGAAGATGCTCAAGTAGCTCTATGATTCAAAAAACTACTATAAGATGGGCTACTTGTACCATCAAAAAGCCATTTAGCCTCCACAATTTCTGTTAATTTGCAAAAAAAGATGGTGGGCATCAAGTTGTTATGTATTATCACCAACTAGGTTCTATCGCTCAAAAGGAGAGTTATCCCTTACCTCATATAGATGACTTCTTACGTTTAAAGTTGGGATCCCATATTTTTTAGCAATGGACCTCACCAGTGGATAATGGCATATTGACTTGTCCCATATAAGCGTGAAAAATGCGCTCTCATCTCTATCAAAGGATTATTAGAGCCTACTTGGATACCGCGGCGATTTTGCAAGGCCCCTGACACCTTTTAAGTGCAATGGACGGTTTATTAGGAGATTTAAAACGCTATTAAGTGTCAGTCTATCTTGACAATATACCCATTTTTCGCAAACTTCACTACTCACCTGTCCCACCTAAGGCAGGTTTTTCAGTTAAGACGCCAAGATTTGCTAAAGTTAAACCCTTCCAGATGTTCCTTTTTTCAAAGAGAAATAATTTTTGGGCTATAGGGTAAGTAAGTCTGGGAATATCCCTGATGGATGACAAAGCTATGTACACTTCTATGATGTCCCCACCTAAATCCCTTTGTGATGTACAAGTATTTTTAGTGTGGGGTAAATATCATCACCAAATTATTCCATACTTTGCTGACGCCTTCAAGCCCTTAGTATATTTGTTGAATTCAGGAATTCTTTTCCAATGGAAAGAGGAGCAACTACAGGCCTTTGACCTATCACATGTAGCTCTCTCCCACTATCCTGTAGTTTTGCCTTTTAATTATAACAAACCACTTTTATTTTCACCGATGCTAGTGATATAGCTATAGGATCTATATTATTCCAAAATGGCAAAAACATGGTGGATTATCACATCTCTTATTAAAGCAGAACTTGACTAAAGCTGAATGCAACTATAGTGTTACAGAGCGAGAGTGTTTAGTAGTACTATTGGCTATCAAGAATTTTCAACCTTATTTATATATGGGAATCATTTTCTCTAGTTACTGACCTTGTTTTGTTGCAATGGATTCAATTGATGATGGATAATGATGAGAGATTAGCCCAATGGGCTTTGAAACTTCAAACTACGATTTTTTATACATAAGCATCCAGGGAGCATACATCAAAATGCAGATTGTTTATTTGGGTTACCTGTACTAACTTAAGTCAACTTTGAGGAAGATCAAATCTATAATGTTTTAACTTAACCTCATTTATGGAAAAATGAGCATTTGAATATTCAAAAAATTAGCGAAAAGGTTGGTAAATACCTGGATTTGGACAATAACCTATACACTTTTGTGTCTTAAAAATGGCTACCCATCATTCAACATTTGGCTCACGCAGATGCTATACTCAAAGGACATCAGCAAGTCAGCCACAGAGGCATTTGTAAGATTCACCAGTGGCTTAAAACCCAACTTTACTGGGAAGGGATGATCTTCTTGATTTAAAAGTATTGGAGTCTTGTCTGTTATGTAAAAGTCAGGCTAAACCTACTCTCCAACCACACCATCCAGTGGTTTTACCCTTTGAACCCTTCTATACTATAAGTATTGTTTTTGTGGGTCCACTTCCTTGAGCATCTAATAGCCATCGATTCCTCATTATGGCTGTTGATCATTTACCCAAACGGACTGAAGCTATATCTCTATCCTACACTTCAGCAAAAGCTACCGCCAAGTCCCTCATTAATTGAATTATCATCCAACATGGGTGCCCTAACATAATTCTCTCTGATAATGGTCAGAATTTTCAATAATTTCTAGTGAATAATTTACCAAAGTAGTGGGGTCCACTTAAGTGTTTTCCAGTCCCTACCATCCTTCAACCAAAGGAATGTTAGAGCGTGTGGATGGTACATTAACCTCAACCCTCCGGAAAATGTCATTGGCTGACCCTCTACATTGGCTGCAAAGGCACCTAACGCAATTGTTGCTTATATAATATGTTGCCAAAGGGTTATCAAAAAGTCAATGTACAAGCTTTTTATGTAAGGAATCCTCAAATGCCCTCTAAAGTGCAAGTCATGATATATCAAGCCTCCCCTGAAGCACATAAAGATACTATGAGAAGTATTGCTAATGAGATTATCCAACTTCACTCCTGGGCTTCCTAAAATTTATCTGTTACCACTACCAGAGAAACTAATCAAATCTATGATAAGCATGCTCCTCAGCATACCTTCCAACCAGGTGATTTATTTTTTCTATTATCATCAACTTGGAAGACGCAATAAAAAATTAGGGACCAACTGCTCAGGATCCTACAAAGTTATTTATAAATGAGGAAGTGAACACTCTATTGTAGATGTCGCTCAGGGGACTGTGATAAATTGAGTACATAAAAAATTTCTTTGGCCATTCATCACCCTACGCCAAGGTCTAAAAAAGGGCGTTGTTGGGATTCAAGCCCATGTTAAAGCTCTGAGTTAGACTGATGATGTAAATTAAACCCGATCTATTGTTTGGTTAAAATAATTGTTAGATATAATCCCCAATTAACTTTATTTGAACCTTCCAAATATCAGGGTCCAAACCAAACTATGTAAGAAAATGCTATTTGATAGAAGTAACCAACATGTCACGAAATCCTCAATTGCAAAATAGTATAGATCTTGGCTTAAGAGCGCTTAAAGATTATGTAATGAGAGTAATTCCTTGATCCTCTATATAATTTTGTTTGAGAGAAAATAAAGACTACATTCTTTTTTACCGATTATTTTTAGGTATCACTAATTAAAATAGTGAAAGATACAAAGATACACCAGTTAAGGAGTGTTTCAATTAAAAGAAGACTTTTATTTATTATATAAGTACAACTCATAATATTATTGCTCCTGGGGCTTTAGTTGCCATGAACTCTGTTTAAATGATTAGATTTAACCTCTTTTCTTGACAGATATACTCAAAAGGAAACTGAAACAACCATTGCCCACGCCATAGATGAAAGTTGGGAGACTGCTTAGAGTAAACAAAGATGCAACGATAACCTCAGGCCATCAACTTATTATGAGTACTGGTACCACATTGTATATTCTAGCAGTATTTTATGAGGAGGTTGTGCCACCCAGTAACCATTCTCAGATGGAATCCATGTTTAGTGCCTGGAATATTATACTAGGTCATGGCGAAATTGAACCTTATTGGAAAACTAATGAAATAGAATATCAAGATTTAAAAACACCAAGTTGTCACTTTTGTACATCTGGTACCTAAGGCTGAATTGAAGTAAGCTATAGAATTTGATGACCCTTCAAAGACGGACTACCTAACAAGGGCGTAGTGTAAGTGCTTTAATTTTATAAGAATCACTTATTGGATTATCTAAACAGTAACAAGATAAGCATTGGAATTAATTGGCAGATACTCTGATATTTGCTAAAGTTGACCTTAAACTGAGTTGTGTAAAAGAGCAAAACAGTTTGTGGACACCAGGGATCACGCGCCCATTAGGATGAGGCCAATTAGGCATTTATGAGCTAGCAATGAAGTAGTCATGTAAGAGTAGATAACTTCTAAAGAGTGGAATATTGTTCCTTCAAAAAGCCCCTGGCCAGCCTCATTTAAGTTGTAGAAAAGAAAAATGGTAGTAATCGAGTTGCAATTGATTACTGCCACCTCAACACCACTATGAAAAAGTATTAATATGCAGCTCCAAGAATTGATGATGCTTTAGATTGTTTAAGTGTTGCAAAGTATGATAAAGTAATGTTTCTTATCACTGGATAAAAACAAATCAATTTGTATAAGGAAGAGCAAGAGAAGTGCATGATTATCACGGCGCAAGTTTTACAACCAAAACACATGCCAGAGGGGCTGTGTTATGAGCTAGCACCTTTTCAATGCACAATAAATACAGGTTTGGGGGATCATAATCTATCCTGCATATCAGTGTACTTGAATGATATTAATATTTCCTTGTGAGCATTATTTCAACATTTTGAAAACCTATAACAAGTATTTGAATGATTACTGACTGCCAATCTAAAATAAAGCCCCATAAATGTCAATCTCTCAAAAAACAATTAAAGTATCTCAGATTTGTTACCAATCCTTAAGTCTTGCGGCCTCAACCTCATAAGGTGAATGCAATAAATGACATGCAAGATGCAAGGTGTATGCAAGATGTCCAAGTGTTCTTAGGCATGGTGGGCTACTATTGTGATTTATTAAATGATTTATAAATATTGATGAGTCCTTATTTCATTTGCTACAAGGAGGGGTTCGTTTGTTTTGGGCAGCCAAGTGCCAAGAGGCCTTTAAGTTGTAAAAACAAAGTTGAGTATGGCGCCTGTCCTACAATTTTTGAATTTTACAAAACCATTTATCATACAAACTGATGCCTCACTGGCCACAATTAATGGTATGTTATCTCAGATTGGAGATGATGGGGAGGAGCGCCCTATCATCTATTGCAGAAGAACGCTGGATAAACATGAGCATAATTATACTTTAGCAGAAAGTAAAAGTTTAACAGTAATCCACGCTATTAGACAATTCTAAGTGTCCATTCATGTAACCAGGTTTCACGTAGCAATAGATTACAGTTTACTACATTGTCTTCAGAATTTAAATAGTCTGAGGGTCGCTTAGCCCACTGGGCTCTGAAATTAAAATCATAAAATTATGAGATCATTCATACGCAGGGGCCACTCTTCAGAATGCAGATGGTTTATTGTGACTCATAATCGTGGCCATCCTGATAAACTGGCCAATGAGCAATACAAAAAAATAAGAACCAAAGTTATGAGGTCGAGCCACAGGAGGTTAAGAAGGCTATTATAAACTTTAAAGGATACTAAATAATAGGATGGAGTACTATACAAACTTAAGTCTAATGGACACCGTAGAATTTTTACAGAGCTCTCTGAATGGATAGACATTACCTTGCAGGTTCACGAGGCTGTGGGACATGTAGGACTGATTAAGATGCTGGAATTAATTGGAAGTAACTACTATTGGGATTCCATGTGATTCTATCTAAGATGTTAAATAAATGGCATTTGTGCCAAGTAACAAGGCCCAGGAAGCCTGATGTTCAATATCAATTATTTAAACTAGAAGGGCCTGGCATATGGTATCAATTGATGTTGTTGATCCATTACCTGTGAGTTGCATTGACAACAAATTTATCATCGTTGCTATTAATCATCTGACCAAGTGAGTGGAGGCAAAAGCTATACGAGACATAGAAGCCTTTACAACAGCTAATTTCATCATAGATTATATCATTTATAAGCATGTATGCCCTCAGAGGGTCATGGCTCACAATAGAATGAACTATAATTCAAAGATGGTGCATCGCCTAAATGAACTAATGTCCATTGAAGGATTATCTTTGAAGCTGTAACACCTTTAAGACTATCAAAATTGTAGAATGAGTGAATGGTACTCTTATTGGCATCTTGCACAACTACGCAGCTGCGGCACCATTATAGTGGCCTACTTTCATTTTTGCCATAGTGTTTGTGTACAATATCGGATATTTTAGTAGTACAGGACATTCTTCATTCAGTTAATGTATGATAGACAGCCAGCTCTACTACCATTGTCATATTCTGCCATTAACCTAATGGAAGAAGATAGTCTACAATTTATGTCAAAAAACATGCGAAAGCATTGATCTAGTTACAATCTAAGGCTTATTAGAATGTAATCAGTTAGAAAACAAGCCAGAAAGTTCATGATAAATATAATCAATCTGCTGTTTAAAATTTTAAATAAGGATACTTGGTATATACTGTGATACCCATACTGCAGACCATGCGCACAAGTTGGCTTCACTTTAGAAGGACCGCTTACCATATTGGAAAATACAACTGATAATGTATACACTATCAAAGATTAGGGTGGTTGGGTTGTGAATCAAGTTCATGCTAAGCTTCCTTGTCCATATTATATGGAATAAATAAGAATATGAATAAGTAAATAAATACAAAAAAACAAACATATAGATATAAAAATTATAAAAAAGAAAGAAATTAAAATAATTATATAATGAAAAAATAAAGTTATATTAATTCATACTTTGGATGGCTCATCAGCTTTGTTGTCAGAGATGAGTACCCTTTCCTTGGGAGGAGAGGCGAGTTAGCTTGTGTTGGGTTAGTATACATAACCCTAGGAAGAGTGATTGGAGGAAAAATGGATCTTGTAAAGTCCCAACTGTCAAGGCCCTGCTGATCATGAGCTAAACCTAGGAAAACTTGATATCAGGTGCTGGCCTGGCTGATTAGGTGACAACGAAGAAAGGGAAGTGGCCATTGGAATGGGCTGCACAATAATCAGGAAAGGTCGCATTCAGGAGAAAAAATTGGCAGAGAGAAAAATGCAATCAGCTAGGAACTCTCAAGGCAGGGATAAATCAAGGGAGAATAACCTTAGCCCAAACGATTGTAAGTGGTCTTTGTTCAAGTCCCTAAATATTTCATGCACAGTTTTGGTTGGAATTGAAGCTGGAGGAGATGGACGCAAGCACTGAGTAGAGCCATTTGGGCTAGATGATTCTCTGGTATCCCTTTTAACAAGATATTGCAAAAGGAGCGATAAAGAACAAGGATGTGACGATCTTTGGCAGTATGACTTCTTAGGCCCAATGAGACGTTCAGATCTGTATGTATTTACTGGTCAAACCAGAGTTCCTTGACTGAGTTGGCGAAAAGCAAAGCCTGGTTGGCTTCAATGGGTCAGCTGGGATGACTTTGGGTTTAGAAGTTAGAGTGGAAGCCATATAGGCTTCCAGAAGTTTAGACATCTATTCTAATCTCAAACCCAATGTGGCCATGCAGCCCGCACATATAGAGGAGAGCAGACTATTCAAGGGGAATAACTGAATAAGTAAAAAAGTAAATCAGCAATAAGATTGCCTTCAGATGAATCTTGATAGCAAGTTAAGATTACTTTACTATTATTTTGTTGGCACAAGGGCCCGAGGAGACTGATCAAAGCATGGAAGGAGTTTCACGTTTGACCCTATAAGAGTTTCTTTGCAGAGGACTTAAAACCACCTTGATTGGTGCAAGTTCACTAGGCTCTAACTGAGCTTTGACAGGCATTGAAGATGAACCTTCCTCAACAGTTGAAGCTTAATTCGTTTGCTTTGGCACATATCAACGAGGGCAAAATGCAAGAATTGGCAATGGAGTGGTGCATAGTAGTACTGAGTCTTTGGAAGGAACGCTGAACTTGGGCAGACATACCATCAAGAAAATGGTTGTACTTTAAAAATTTATAAAATTTCAGAAATTGTTACCAAGAAACTAAACCTCCGCTATTAATCATGTCAAGGTGGGGAAGTGGTGAATGATTGACTGGATTAACATAATCAGATATAATATAAAATTGGAGTAAATAAAATTAGTTTTGAGCATAAATATTATATCTGATTTTATATATATCATCGATTGATATATGATAAGTACTAGGTAAAACTGGGGATTAATAGCCTTACAATTTCACTTAATAATATTTAAGTTAATGAACCATTATTGGGGGTTTTGGGTTGAGTCAAAATTAGATTTTAATCTTTATTGGGTTATTACTAAATTTATAATTAATTAGTGATTCTAATTGTTTGGGCATCTTGCTACCATTTTTGGAGAATTAGAGGCTTAACTTTATTGAGATTAAGGGTGGTTAGCCGAGTGGGTAAAGCTGCTTCCATCCTAGTGCAGGTTTTGAGTTCGAAACCTGTACTGGCTAGAAAATTTTTGAAGGGTGGTTAGCCGAGCGGGTAAAACTGCTTCCACCCCTAGTGCAGGTTTTGAGTTCGAAACCTGTACTGGCTTGAAAACGTTCTCGGTGTGGTATATTTGTCCCAAGGTCGACCCACCTCGAATAATTTTTAACTTTATTGAGATTTATCAGAAGATATGCTGTCTTAGAATCATTTCCTCGTGTTAGTAGGACGTTGAACACAGAGGTGGACCTGGGTGTACAGCAGGAAACCTCAGATGTGGAGAAAAATATCTGTTGTGGAGAAAACCCCATGAACCTTGTCCATGAGCACTGTTAAGTGGTGGTGTAAGGAGAGGAGTTAAAGACTAAGGAGCAGTTAGGGCCAGAAGCAAGCCTAATAAACCCTTAGATTTGACTTAAAGGACAGACAAAAATTGCATTCTATTGGATATATGACTCAATCCAAAAATACTTTAAGCTGTAAAGTCTAATACTTTCGCTGTATTAATAAGGAAGATCAGAAGGCTGGTAGCCATAGTTTAAATAGTAACAGAAGAGATCAGAATTCAGTATTGATTATGAGGATTTTATACATAACAAAACACCATTTTATGGTGTATCATCTTTAAATTTAAATTTAAATTTATTGTGGGGAAGGCTGACCATGGGACGGACACTTCTGAATATGACTCAGAAGAGAAAAAACTTTGTACCAGGGAGGCACCCCAGAGAAGCGATGCTATCTCTTGTTGCCAGCGGGAACGCCACTTATGGGGAGGGGAGGGAACGTGTGAAGGGGCCGTAGCCACTATTGAGCACGTATGGAGGAAGGGGTCTGATTTGATGAACCAGACTGGGAACCAGGAGGAGACCAGCTGTCGGTGATGCGGTGGGAAATATCCAAAAATCCACACTTGAAAGTGGTCCACCAAATGAGACCGGAATCTGTGGACAGCTTCTGGGAGGGTGGGGATGGAGCCAGCGATGGCATCCAAGACAATCGTGTGGATAGTCCACATGGCGATTGCAACCACCAGAGCATGGAGGGAGGGTGGGAGGGGGAGGCCATTGATGAAGCAAACATATCTCTTGACAGACTGAAGGGATGTGTTTGATCCTGGCCTAGCAGACGTTGGACTTCGCGCCATATCACTTTAGAGGTGGGGCACTTCTCCAGGCGGTGGAACAGCATTCCATACTAGCCACACATGACACAGGATGAGTGTAAAGCGTTAGAGCGCTCAGCTGTATGATACACCCGCCTCGGGCAGCGCCACACATGGGAGCGGACTTGAGGCTGCAACAGAGGGTGGTGTGCATATTTCCAGATAGTCTTTTGGGTCTCAGTGGAATAAGGGATGTCCATCTTGTCCAGGTAGTCCACCCTGGATAGGACATGGGGTCGAATGGGGATCACGCCATCATGGATGGGTAGCCGCTGTACCTCTTGTGTGAACTGAGGAGAGGGGCGGCCTCTTTGGGTTGTATGTCCACTAATACGAATTCTCCACTCTGCGCTTCGCATGGAGAGTAGAATTCGTTTGTAGTGGGTTTTAGTCCTGTGAGGACCTGTGGTCAATGTGTGTGATGCGAGGTATTTCATCAGGGAGTGGGGGTTTGATGGATTGTTGAGGCCCAAGGCTCAGGAGAAGTTGGAGCGGGCCGCGCGGGACCAGTGTTGGGATGGGAGTGTAGGAGCAGTGACGGCCGCAATCCAGGTGCCCAGGATCTTGGCAGCATGGGCTTTAAAGTCAAGCAGGCCCATGCCACCTTGATGATGAGGGCCAAACATGACCTCTAGCCGTACTGGTGGAGGGTGGCCTGACCAAAGCCATCCTTGCAGCAAAGCATACAGGGATTTGAAGAAGCTTGGGGAGAAGGGGATGGCGTGGGCTCCAAACCAGACTTTGGATAGGAGCATAGAGTTGGCAAGAACAACCCTGCCAGTGAGGGTAGTAGGGTGGGCTCTGAGAGAAGCGATTCTCTTCGTCACGTTGTCCAGTATATGGCACTCCATTACTGCTGACGCATATCCGCCTGCCTCCATCCACACACCCAGATGGCGTACTGGTCCTATGGTAGGACGTGGCACAAAGGGGAGCACCAGTGGAGTGGTGTGTGTTGAGTTAGTAAGGCGTGGACGTGGGCGAGCAGATGGGCCAGGTTGGGAACTACTTGCTGGGGCCCAGCAGTTCTGAGACTGACCAAGGAGGATGATTTCGGTTTTGGAGGCGTTCAGTGCCGCGTTGCTTACCTGGGAATATTCCTGGATGAGGGCTTCAAGCGCGCGTGCATCCTTGTTATTAGACACCCCCACCACGCAATCATCTGCAAATGCCATCATCTTGACTAGGATTTGGCCTGGCACATGGACCCCAGTGAGGTGGGCGTTCACATTTCGCAGTAGTGGGTCAAGGCTGAAGTTGTATAAGAGTGGGCTGAGGGGGTCCCCTTGTCGCAGGCCCCTTTGAGGGCGGACTACTTCCATTAGGAAGCCTGGTCCACGCACTGCCATAGTCGCAGATTCCGTGAGCAGCATCACCCAGTTTATGAAGTGGGGGGGTAGGCAGAATTGATGGAGGCAGGCCCTTAGGTATTCTTAGTTCACTCTATCATAGGCCTTTTGTTGGTCCAAGAATACAAGTGCCCCAGAGGCTGTGGACTGACACACATTAGCCACAGAGTGCACGTTATCCCAAATCGACCTTCTGGGGATGAAACCAAATTGTTCTGGGGAGATGGTGGCAGATGCTACAGTCCTTAAACGGTTAGCCATGATTTTGGTTAAAATTTTGGTGTCTGTGTTTGTTAGAGAAATGGGGCGCCAGTTGGCTAAGTCAAGCCTATCCCCTTTCTTGAAGAGTGTGACAGTAAAGGCCTCATGTCCTCCTGGTAGGAGGCGCGTTTCCAACAGGCTTTGGTTGAGTGAGGCTAGCAGCAATGGGGATATATATTTAAAATATTTTTTGTAGAACTCATATGGAATGCCATCTGGGCCTGGGCATTTTCAGTTTGGCGCACTGCAAATGGCTGTCCATAATTTGTTTGGAGTAATTAAATTCATTATTTCCGGGTATCAGAAAATGGTGCGGATATGAGCTCAGTTGAGAAATTCCACCATTTTGGCCAGCTGAATTGGTTTGGCTCAGTATAACTTGGAGTAATATCTTTGCGTTTCGATTGCCACTTCAGCCGGTATGTCCACAATGGAATTATCCAATCTTCACACCTGTGTGCAGGCCACGCTCTGGCGTGGTGCAAAATTTTTTTAAAGAAGTATGCGGTGCACTTGTCACCTTTAGTGATGCATGTGGCCCTGTATTGGACACAAACCCAATGTTTGTGTTGCCTTTCAAATGCGTTGAGGTGGGTGGCTGCCTCCGCCCACTTCTGGCCCCATGCAGGGCTATATCCTGTGGCTGAAATGTTGGACTCCAAGTGGGCCAATTCTGCCAGCGCATGCGAGATAACCGCTGATGTGGCTCGTGAGCATCTGGAGGAGAGATGGCGATAGTGGCGGATGGTGTCTTCTTTGAAAGTTGCCCATGTGGAAATGGGGTCCGCGCAAAATGGTGCAACAAACAATTTTGCCAAAGTTGCCTCTTCTACCCACGTGGAAAATCCTGGTGACGCGAGCTTGGGGGGGCGGATTTTGCACCAATGTGTGGCCTTTGCAACTGTGATGGGTAAGTGGTATGTTATCAAGACCAGTTGGTGGTCAGAGAATTCCATTTTCATTGTTTTGAATTAGAAGATGTGGGGTTGGAATTTTGCCGGTGTTAGAATAAGGTTGATGCGGGTCATGGACCTTAATTGGCCATTGTGGATGTGGGGACGCGTCATGTTTTTGAGCAGTGGGGCATGTCACAGCAGCGCATCCATCAACCCAAGGGTGGCTTTTAGAACGCGTAGTTCTATGTGACCCTGTGGGGCATGGGGTGAGGGCGGCCACCGGTCCATTGGTGAGGTTAGCCAACAGTTCATGTCACCAACTAGGAAAGAATTGGGGGGTAGCAGGAGGGATTTGACCGATGAGAAATATTCCTGATGCTCGTGTGCACTGTTTGGGGCGTAAATGTTGACGATTGTGTGTGCAATGTCAGCCCATGAGAAGGTGACAATAAGCACTTGGCCATTTAGGAATATTTCTGAGGATAAAAATTTGAAAAAATTATTTTTCTGAATTAGCACCCCACAGTGCTTCGACCAAAAGGATAGGGATGGTAGGAGCATTGTTTTCCAAGCTTCCTCAGAACCTCATGGACAGTGGGACTCCTGAATGGCCAGGATATCCATGGGTAAATTGTTTTGTAAAAAACTCAGTTTCCTAGCCCAGGATGGGGAGGCCTTAAGTCCGGCGATATTCAGCATCTCTAGAGTGAAGGTTTCCCCCATCGCACCTTAGGTGCAAGGGGGTGGGCCCCTGGGCCCACCAGCCTCTTCCAGGTCCCCACAGGCTTTCACAGCAGCGCAGGTGTTAGCAGCAACACTATCAGAGTTTTTGTTAATTTTTGCGGAAAGAGTCACGTTGGCTTTGGCCTTCACTTTTTGTTTTCCCGACGTCGGACGAATTTTTTTGTGGTGTGGATAAGTTCGGTGCACCATCAAGCGGGGCAAAAAAATTTTTTTTGGATGGGATAGGTCCCAAGTTGGTTTTGACCAGAGCTTAGGTGCAGCAATTGGGTGAGATCAAATCTCCCATTGGATCCTCAGATTGAGTGGCCCACTCGGCATGGGCCTCCCAATCTGATTGGGTGATGGATTCCTGAGTTGCTTCTGCCGCGAAGGTCTCCATGTCCTCCTGGCATTATGAGTGTGGGATGGTGGTGGTGGCCTTGGCCGCTTCCTTGGCCGCAGCCCTATGGGCCTGCTTGGCCTTCTTCCGCTCCTGTGGGGAGATGGGCTTTACCAATAGGTAGCAGCCTTGTGCTCCCCAAGGGAAAGCCTCCTTGGTGCTTGCGGTTGGTTTGTAGTGCACCTCTCCGCTGGCCATGGCCGCCGAGGGGTGCTCTTGGAATGTGATGCCCTCCTTGATGGGGCATGCATGCACCTTATGGCCAAACGCTTTACAATGGGTGCAAATGGGGGGCGCGCTGTCCACGGTTACCCAGAATGGGTGGGTGGTATGCCCTGCAATGTCAATAAAGGTGGAGTGCGGGATCTGGGTTAGGTCCTTTGCAATCTCCTCAGTTGGGGTCAGAACTGTGATGGCTTTGCCGGTGCACAGGTGTGGCATCAGCATGAAATTTTGCATTTTGAAAGATTGTGTTTTCGTCATATATGGCGAGACCATCTTTCAGGTGTTGCTCAAAATGTCACGTTTTACCGTAGTAGGCAAAAAGTCAAATGTGAGAAAAATTTGGTTTGATTTTGTCCATCTGGTGCATTTGGTTTTGACAACCCATTGCCCTTTGGGGAGGTCAACCACTATGCGCATCACTGCAGCCTCGTCTGCTGCTATTTTGCTTTCAAAACCTAGGTCCAGCCAACCGCGTGACATGGAGTGAGGTGCAATGTACACCACAGTCGGGAAAATTTTGTGTACATCTTCACAAAATTTTTCCCATAAGGCCATTTTTTGGATGTCCAGATACACACGGACTCCAAATTCCACTAATGAAAGTGGCTGGGAGTGTGGCATGTTGATGTACTGGTTGCATCGTGCTTGCCACACGAGTATCTCCGGGGAAATTGTGACCATCAGTTTTTTTAGATTTTTTTCTATTCTGCCAAATTCTCCAGGGCGTTTTCGAATGTTAGAGGCCGCGGGCCTTCCGCCTGCTCCTCTTGCCTTGCTTGCCCAACTGCTCCCAGACATGGGCGCAGACTAATCTCCTCTATGAGATTATCAAACTAGATTTAGTCTTGAATTGAATAGGTTGCAAAAGTGTTTGCAACGAGAAAGAAAAGTTAATTTATGGTGTATCATCTTCATACAATAGACAAAGAAACTTATCCTAACCACCAAATGACAAATCAGACATCTGAAGGTACAGAAACATTCAACACTGTGTATAGCTAATAGGCTTCTGGAGGAATTTTCACATGATCCCAGGTTTCAAATATAAACTGAAACTATGAAGGAATTATCTTTGGCTCTGGAGAGTGTAAGTCTATTTGTTTTACTCCATCAAGCATGAGGGGTGACAATTGCATGCAGGACCCCAAATATGTTATTCAATTTTTAGTCAACCTTTCATTTATCTCCAGTAAGCATGTGTGAGCCTTTACACGGTCATTGCAGACTTGTTAGTATCAAATACTAGGGATACACGTGTTATAAGTAAGGACAAGAAAACTTCAGCGTTATAGATGATAGAATTGTACTCCAAGAGAAATTTAGTCTCAACAGTAATTTGTAGTTGAGATTAATAAGGGATAATGCTGAGGTGTTTAAGTATATTTTACTAACTCTGAGTGGAAGAGCAGAATAGTCCCCAATAGACCTTGCACATTGGGGGCTGATGGTTCCATACTCCATGTAGTGCGGCATTTTGAGAGTGATCTTATTTTTCTTTGTAAGCCTCAATAAAATCATGTTCACCAGGGACCCACTATCTATGATTGCAAGGGCGAAAACTTGTAAACTTTAAAAGTGACCTGATAAACTAAGCTATTAAACTGGGGGAGCAAATTGTGGAACATGATGACTTATCAGAAGAAAAATAAGCGATATCAAGATGTTTACTGTCAGAAGTAGATAACTCATTCACTTAGTTATCCTTAGTCAATTCTTTTATGGACAAAAAAATAGTTATAGGCATGGTAGAGGTTACATCAGCATAAAAAGCTACTTTCTACATGCTGACCTCCATTTTTCTTACAGTTTTCATTCCTCTCCTCTTCAAGTTGCTTATAGCATTAGTCCATGTGTGATGACGACCTTTGCAATAGGATCAGTTAGGCATCTTCTTTGCTTCCTTGGCCAATACACGAGGTCTGGTGGGAGGCTTCTGAGAAGGAATACTTTTTTAGTAGCTGCAGAAAATTTTCTTTATAAACTCCTTTGGTTTCTCATAGACACATAAAAGTTGCTTGAGCCCTGTAATTTAAGTTTAATGTCAGTCCAGGTATCAAGGACAGAGATGATGGTGGTAAAGTCATCATCTAGAGATACATGTTTAACAGTAACCAATGGTTGAGCGCTGGAATAGAATCGCTTGAGAAAGCAATGGAAATTACTTTTTGTCAGAGCAAGTTTGCTTGAAGGCCTGTTATGGTTTGAGAGGGTTTGATCACTCCCAAACTCCTGGATTAAGGTGGTCTTGACTTGCGCCCAGGTTTAACAGTAATGCAGATGAGGGTTATAATCTCTCTAGATTACCCACAAATACATTAATGGATGTGCTTCACTTTTTGCCTGATGGTGTCCTCATCCATTCCACTTTCATAAGCATTCAAGAACGATGTGATAATTTCTTTAATAGGAATAAACTCTCTAAACCTGGTAAAGGTAGAGATGGAAGGAGCAGAAAGAGTGTTTATACATTGCTAAGCACAATAGCTTGGCTCAGAGGACTCTGTCCGCTTAAATCACAAGAGGCTCTTTAATCCATTTGTCTTCTCAGCTTCTTCTTTTCATCCTGTAGTTTATTCCAGCATCATTAAGGGTGACTGAACTGGTTTAACTACATCTGAATTTTTAGAATGAAAAATCTCAGCTTCCCAATTGCCATCTTGGTTCCAAAGGTTAGTAAAAGTTTGTTCTATTCAATTGAGATGTTTATCTGCGAGTTTGGTAAGCATCCATATTTTTTATCTCTTCATTTAATGTCTCCGTGGTAAAGTTGGGGTTTGTTGTGAGATCATTGGGGTAAACTCCGCATTCTTGGGTAATATCCTTCATTTGCTTATGCAAGGTTTAATCTTTTCCAATATTTCGTCCCTTGAAGTTCATCAGAACCTTTAACAGTTGGGATAGTATAACCAGGGAGCCAGGTGGCCCTTTTGGGCCTCATGGCCCTTCTACTCTATCATAGCCGTGGGACCCTTTGGGACTTAAGGGCCCATTTATAAATCAGTTTGGTGGTACCTTGGGGCCCTTGGGGCCTTCGCGCCAGCAAAACTCTCAGACCCTTAGATTCCTGTGGCTAGGGAAAGGTTCTGATCTCATTGTTTCAGTCCTTTGATCAACGTTTTTAAATGGTATAGGCGTTGCACCAGAGCTGACTTAAAAACCTGGATCTTGACAGTTGATTTGGAGAAGGTTTGATGTACATATTCACATACTTCTATTACTACACCTTGTAGTCAGTGAGTAAGTTGGTTATTCATGTAGTCTAAAATTCTAGAATTAAATAGCGTGATCTGATTTCAGACATTTTGATGAGACACCATTTGTCCTGGATTTCCCCACAATCATCTCAACAAATTCTTAATTGGCTTCATAAATTTCAACAAGTTTAAATTTGAGGTTCTGTATATATAAAACTTACGTAGCACCTCCTAATGATACAGGTCTACTAATTGGAAGAGTTGATTAATTCATGATGCACAAACAGGCGAAGACAGGGTTCCACCTTATCAGCTAACTCATTAGTAGTCAGAGTAGAAGAACTGTAAGCCCTCCACACATAGAAAGGTACTGCTATAGCTCAGAAGTGGCTGGATTGGCCTTCAGTCAAAGTAAAGTTCCATCTCAGAACTTCTGGATAGTACCGCTAATGTTGTTGGACTGTAGATAAAATTGGTTTTAGTCAGGAATAGGCAAGAAGAACTCAAAAATGATCCAGAGCTCCAGACTTTCATGTTGTGTTAGTGTTATTTTGTATTAGAATGTTTTAATCCATCTGGTCATACTTCTCACCTTACTATAGGGGGGAATCATTGCTAGAACTATTTTCCAAATTGTAAAACTTATTCTAGGTATGCTGACCAGGAAATGAACATTACCAAAACAGAAACTCCAATCAAACAAACCAAATAAGAATCAAATGCCTGAAATGGGCAGCGAGACACACAAAAAAGTAAACAAGGAAATAACCTACCAGCTACACAGCGGCAAGCCGCTAATCCACCATGGCAGATGGGGAGGGGAAATCAGGCGGATCATTGATTTCAGCTTTGTTTTTGACTTCAGGATTGAAGAGGCGGACCAATGTTAATAGAAAAGGGGTTGGGACATCCGTGGGATGAGGGTCAGGTGGAGCAGATATTTGTTGAAACTGAGAATTTAGGCCTGGATCATAGCCTCCATGAGTTTAGCCACGTGGTGTTCAGCTTTAATGCGGGCATCAGGAAGTTGGGTTAATTTTGTAATGTTGGCTCTGATTACATGTGTGGATGGGAAAAACTCTGCCATTTCAGCGACATGTTTGACAGCATTGATGGCAGTTTCAGCTAGACGTTTAATTTCCTCTTTTGCAACTTTAGGGAAATTGGGGGAACATGGTGATGTGAACCCTTATTTAGATGCAGCAACAGATTTTGCCATGGCTTTATGGAGATGGCAATTTTCAGGTGAGGCCACCGCGGCCTCAGCAAGCTGGTGGTCGCTTTGGTATGGGATAGCATTGGGTTTGGGGACAAATAGGTTGGGCGAAAGTGGGGCATCAAAGTCTGAATTCAGAAAAGGATCAAAATCAAATGGTTTGGCCGGAGGTGGGACAAAATCACCAGATTTGGACACTTCATCCAATAAGTCCCAGGTATTTTTGTTGACTTGGATTGATTCAGTGATAGGTGGCTGTGGTTGGGTAAGTTTTGAGGTGGAGGATTTTTTGGATTAAATTTTGGTATAATCCTGCACCCAATTGGTTGGCATAAGTGTTAATTGGCTTGCTTGGGTTTGAGTTGCTAGATTTTGCTTATGATTTAAGCTCATGGCCTGAGGATGGGGTCAGCCAAAATCCCCACTCAAACGCTGTTGGTGTGGCCTCATGGGTGAAGTTGGCCATGTTTTCAGGGTGTGAATCATATTGACATACTTTTTTTCATATGGTCCAGTTCATAGCAGAGGAGGCAAATTGTGCGACCATTGTCAGTGCAGGCCCAAAAGAAATGGTTGGATGTGACTGGGATATAGGCACGCGGTGGGATATGCTGAGCCATGTTTAGCTGGTGGGAGGTAATGGTGGCCATTGCCCAAGGTGTCACTAGGCGCTCAGCACCTCGTGGGACAATAAATTGGAGGATGGGGTCTGTGCCATAAGTGGACAGCCCTGATATCAAATCCTCATAGAGTGTTTGAGGGGGAAGGTGTGAGGGGAGGTTTGCAAAGGTCACCATGAGTGTGGTAATTTTGGGGAGGCGTGTATTGGTGGTGGTAATGGGTGTGTTTTTATAAATTAAGAGCATTTTTGTTGCAGTTTCCGTGTCCTCTTCAGTGGGGAATCCAGTATCAAAATAGCCCTTGTAAGGGCAGAAGTCAATAAATCTGTAAAAATTTAGTTCATCTCAATTGTTATTTCTGACTCAGATTCAGATTTTCAAATCTAAGTCAAATCATTTTAAAAATGTTTTTGGCTCAGTTGTTTTAGCGCTGGGTTGTGCCTCACCTGAGTTGTAGATTAAGCTTGTGCGAGCCTAATCAATGACTTGGGTGAGGCCCCCAAGGGGCGGCCTATATAAGGCATGCCTGCCCATTCTGAAGTACACCTCAGAATAATTTACCTTAGCTTTCCCTTCCTGGGGAGCATTGTCAGTTGATCCCCAGACGAGCTCTGGTTGGCGGGCCCTTTTTATTATCCAGAATAGAAATAAAGGTTTTTTCAGGGTAGCATACCTCGCTTACCTGTTGGTCTTTTTGGTATCCATTTTGAGGAGCTTTCACGTGGTTGGGTTAGACCAACCACTATTCAACCCTTACATAACCAACTCATAGTAGGCAATGTTTGGCGCTGTTGGTGCCCCAAACTCTCCCTACTCAATTAGGCTACTTTGGTTGCTTGTCAGTGGACCAAAGAATTATTTTTATGGTGGTCAGAAATTGGGATTTTCAATCATGAAAAATCCTGCTTGTGTAAAGGTGGCCGTTGCCAGCTCAATTATTGCTTTGTCTGCATATGGGAAGAGACGTCCATACTTGACACAGAGGCAAAAGTGAATATTGGATCAGGGTAGGGCTAAGGGTGGGGGCAGGTTGGGTGGACTCACACAATGTGCAGTACAAAGTCCCTTGGAGGAAAAATTGGCCAGTTGCATTTGGCGGGCTGGATGAGCCAGTCTGCACACGTTTGCCTGCTGGGCGGTAAATGTTATTGGGTGGAGCACTGCTGTCCCACACTGGTGCAGCAGGTGGTGGATCTGAGGACAGGAAATGGAAAATTTGGTTTGGTGAGGCGGCGGTGGAAATTTGACTGTCTTTTTTTAAAATTTCTTGAAAGTGATGTCAAGCAAAAAGAAAAACCTCTAATTTATTTTAACAAATTGTAATTAATAATTTAACTAAAGCAAATTGGGACCACCTGTAGTGAGCACCAATATCAGCTTCACTTTTATAGTTAGCTGAATGGTTACTTTTTGTTTTTTTGGAGAAGTCCTATTTTTGAGATTCTAGCTTCCTTTGGTATGGCTCTTAGCAACGGAATGGCTTCTGTAAGGCAATTAAAAGCATTTTGAAACAGAAAGGTATATTTATTGCAACTTTCCTGGTCTATGAATATTAACGCTATTTTCATGAACATGAAAAGGAACGTAAAGATATATGCTAAAATTAAAACAGGGAAGAATTGGGTTTTTATTTGATTAAACTTCTTCATAATATAAGATGTGAGGGAGCCTTGTAAAAATAGCGATTGGGCCCTCCTAAATTAAGTCTTTACTTCTCATCCAGTGGGAGGTAGAGTGGAAGTCATATTCCTTTGTCAACGCCTGAATTGTTGTAATACAATTGTTCAGGTGGTTTGGGATTGCAACTCTGAAAGTTTGATATGGTTTTTTCAGTTCATCAATTGGTGTCCCAGTCAGGATTGTATCTTATGACTATTTTCAATTCACTTTTATCAGTTCTTGCTCATTTGGAGGCATTGATATTTATGTGACATTTTATCTACGTCAGGGAGGCTTGATCCTGGAGGCGGGCACTTAAACTCTTCATTATTCCAATCTTCAAAATATTTGGATTGTTCTTCAATACAGGTGCCAACAACTTTCCCTAGGGAGCCGGTTTTAAACAACTAACATGGCTTTTTCAGTAGCGCAGTTAACAATGCTTTTAGGATTCATTTTAACAAACCTGCTTACATCACTCGCCATGCCACCACATTTTTGTCCAGCTACTAAAAATGCTTCTATAGAAAGAAGATGAACTTGCTTGTTATGTCAAAGCCATGTACACTGCATGTGTCTTGGATGAAGAAAATATCAAATTTTCTAACCTCAAACCCCATATGGAAACACCCCTATCCCCATACTATTCACAATTGCGCAGTACTTGAATCACCCTGCCTGGACAAGAGTTTCCTCAACTCCCATAACCCATTTGTAATGACTTCTTGAACTTGCCACTATGGCAGAATGATAAATTTTTTAATTTTGCTTTGCATTTAAGTCCTTATGCAAAATAAAATTTAATGATATTCCCCTATTTAGGTTGGACCCACTAGTACTAGAAAAAGTTTACCTTGTCTTTTTGTCTGACAATTCTGATCTTTCTGCACATGTCCATTTTTATCAGATTACTTATGCAGACTACATGATGGTCAAGACATATTTAACTTAATGGGATCCCTTGGGTCAGGGTTTCTAAAATTTTAAGTTATCTTTTACAATAGCAAATAAAGTGATCCTCCTGAAGCGCTCAGTAGGATTTAGCTAAACGCATCATGACCCTCCTACAGAGGATATACCATGGAAACAATTAAGACATTTGCGTTGATTTAATACAATATAGTTGAAAAGAATTACTTTCTGATGTGATAAAATACAAGAAAGTAAGTTTTACTTGTAACCTGTTTAAATTTTATTAAAATACTTCTGGTTCACTTGATCTTTAGGCTTTTTATGGCTCCTAGATCTCCACTAAGTTAACAAAATATCTAATCCTACAATCCATAGTCAAGATTCAGTATTAATGGAAGGACTTCTTTAATAAAACGGGTGCTTTCTTAACACCATACTATGACTATAATAATGAAGACCTCCAGTATGTTCTTAGGATTCTGTTTGCTAAAATGAGTTTTTTAAAAGTTGAGTGATATTGATCTATACTCAAAAATTTATGTATATCATTCTTGTCCCTTTAATTCAACCTTATCATGTAAATATGTCTCGCCTACCATACATTAATATAGCAGTAATGTTTGATAAGTTTTAAGAAATTTTTGTGAAGCTTAATGATGAGAATATAATTTGTGTAATAATGTTATCACCTCAGTTCAATATACCACCTTAGTTACACCTTAACTTTTTTCTAAAATCTTTGTTAATTACTAAGATCATATTAAATGTTCTTTTTATCTAGATGCAGCTTTATAGACTGTTAATAAAAAAGGTAAAAAAACTAAAAGAAATTAATAGAATTGGAGGACCATCTTGACGATGCTGTAAGAGTCCTTAAAAATATGTAGATATAACTTCATTGAAAATCCATATATTATTGATTAATAGTCAGTCCTTTAGAGGCTAGAGGATTATTAATTAAAATAGCGTCAGCAGAACATGTTAGTAAAATTACTAGTTTACTAAGTCAATTGGGCTCTTCAGCTGTGCAGCAATGAACTTAATTCTGTCTTGATTATAATTGGACTAACATAGATAAAAATTTGTATACTAAGAGAACTTCCCACTTAATATAGATATAGGATTTGAGGAAATTTTTTTTATCATGAAAATGGTAGTACTATTTAAAGTGCTAGGTAAGTATTATAGATGAAGGTTGATTAGATATAAAGTTAACAAATTAGATGTTAGATATATTATGGTAATCAGGAATAAAAAAAGTCATGTGGCAAGCACACTTGATCCCATCAGTGCATCACTTTAGATTTGTTAATTGATTTAGTTTATAATAGATGGGATTCACTTATTGCTTCAAAAATAATTCTTAGAGATAATATAGTATAGGTCTACTAGTATACCATATATAAATTGATACTAAAGAGAATTATTATTTGTAACTATACAATCAACCAAGTCAAAGCTTCAACCTTAATAAGGTAAATCATGATAAATGACAAAAATTGTCCTGACTATAAATCTAGTTATCCTGTTATAAATAACTCATAGAAACTAGATTTTAACCAAAGTCCCATGCTATTATAAGCTATTGGTCCTTTCAAAAATAGTGTAGAAATAGGATTTATTATTTATAAAGCTTTCTACCGCTTTTCAAACAATGTGTCTTACGCCCTTCAATAGAAATTATTAACTCCATATTTTGATCTCTTCCTTATGCTTTAGACTCTGTAACCTTTTTATATGGTGAACAAAACGTTGTAACAATCAAGGCTTTTCTTGGACGTAACAATGATTTAATACAAGCTCTTTCTCTGCTCAGCATAACTTTCTGAGCAAATTAATTTTGGTAAATTAAAAGAAAACACTTAATCGCACACCAAAGTCTTTCTCCAATGTTGTTAGATCCCCTGCCAACTGTCCCAGCGTGGGGCAGCAGTAAAACTCCCCCTCCATTTTCTGTCTGACAGGAAAATGCGCTCGTACTGGCTCACCCAGTCATTCCAAACCCTTGGGATAATTTGTTTCTCCCAAAGATCTCGATGCACATCTCACCCAAACCCAAGAGGTACCCCGCTGCTCCCTGGTGCTTCCCTGGAGCAACATGCATTTTGGCCTTAGGGTCAAATATGGGAAATTATTCCCCTATGATGACCAAACCATTATCAAAATGGCTCAGGCGGTGATGACACCAGCCTGTTTTATAAACTTCCACCCCTATAAGGGGTACTTCGATCTTGGCTTCCCCTGTGAAGCTGATGCAGCCACTGCGGCAATGGTGCCATTAATTTTTAACAATATTCCCATCCCAACAACTTGGACCCAGCTCCCAACAGACACCACCTTGGTGGTCCAGTTCGCTGGTTTGCCCACCCACCTCCCCCCCCCAAAGTTCTCCACCAGGAGCTGATGGAAGGTTTAAAGCCTACAGCGCCAACCCCATCTTACAATTTGTGGTCCCAAATGGGGCCACACACCTCAATGGGCCTTGGGCATATGCCACAATCAGCCCTGAATTTATAAAAATTTCTTTAGCAATTCCCCCTCATGCCACCATCACATCTGCCCCCAACCATCCATTCTGGGCCCACGTTGAGAGTGGACGGACGATTTGTCCATCCTGTTTTGAGTTAGACCACTCAAAACATAAATGCCCATACTCAAAAACTTCCACTGACGCCAAAAGCTTGCCTGACACACACCAATCTTCTGCCCACCCCACGCCAACTCTGACATGGGGTAGATCCTACCTTACCCTCCTCTATTGCCTGATGCTGCAGCTGCACCTACAGCCACCAATCAGCACCCACCTTGCCCCAATGCCATAAATAATTCATCCAACCAAACTTTGGATTGGATCCCAGTTTGATCCCATGCATCCATAAATGAATCAAATAAACCTCAACAGTACGCTATTACACATTCCAATTCAACCAAAATCCATGGGAATTATTAGATGAAATTGAAAAATTAGGTAAAATCAATGAAGAACTGACGCTGCAACTTGAGTGGCTCTGTAATGCAGAATAGGATGCAAAATTCCCACCTCAGAAATGTGTCCCACAACCTAATGAAAAATTATTCTACAGCGACCACCAGCTTGCAGTAGAAGCAGCCGCCACACCAGATTGCCATCCACTTCGCAAAGCTGCCACCAAATATGTGGTTGCGCTTGCAGGAGGAATTCCACCTCCTGTCATCCCCATAAATCTTAAACCACAAAGTAGATCAACATGAAAGCTTTACACAAAAACGTAACTGAAGCCATCCAGAATGTGGTAACAGTAGCCTGGAATCTGAAAGCAAAAATAACCTGAACTAACATTGCCACATTTGTTAAATTCCCAGATGCCCGCCTCAAAGCTGAAGACGCTTTGGGAAAATACATCGTTGGTATAATGATGGCTGGCAACTATTCAGAAGTTCCAGTCATCAAGGATATCGAACCTCATGCCGCCAATGCCCCCACACCCTTACTATCTGCCTTAACATGCACTCTACTCTGGAATGAGATGGATGCGGCTGAAGATGAGCCCCCTGATCCCCCTCCCCGTCCACCATGGAGGGATAGCAGTATTCGCTGCCCACTTGGTTGGATATTTTTTTAGGTACAATTCAATTGATCCATCCATTTTGGGCGTTTCATTTGAATCATTATTTTTATTATGATTTTAGTTTTAGTTCGGTAATGTCTGTCCCCTGGTTGGCTTACCATGGTTAGATAAATAACAGTGCTTTAATACATTGAGAATATATGACAAATGAGTCTTAAACCAAATGGAATAAATCATGAATGAAAGCACCTGGCATTAAACCCTAACAAAATGTATATGTTTACTACTATTTAAGGATGAGACCTGAGAAAAGCAAAACAATAAGCTCACACATACTTAATTTGACATTGGTACCCAACCCAAAAATATTAATCAGAAAGCAATCTAATTTTAAGGAATATTGAATGCACTTGTCTCAAATGTTTAAGTCCAAATATCGGTAGCCATCTGTTGGGATTTTTGCCCATATTCCCAGCCTGCTAGATTACCTGGTATCACTAGGGGAAAAATTCCCTAAAGCAAAGTGAATTAAAAATCGGTTGACCCAAATTTCAAAAAAACTACGTTTGGGGGACTTTAGGATATTTGTCTGGTCATATCCATTGGGGATTGATCCAGATGAATACCTAATAGCTCATTGGGCGGAGCGGCTGACGAAATAAGGGCATCTGATAGTAATTAACTATCAGGTGTACCAATTGGGATCAGTCAGGTTTCATCACTGAATGATTGGGAATGTTTAATGAGTTGTGAGGCGAGTGATGCCACCTGCAATTAAAGAATTGATTGGTTAGTGAAGTGACCTGCCATAATGGGTAAAAAGTCCCATTATCTAAGCAGGTTGCTAGCTAATTATGGTTGATTTGCTTGGATCAAGAGGAAAACGTTAAGAATATGTTTCTGACTCTTTCCATTTGAGGTCTCGAGGATGTCCAATGTCAGAATCTTAGTTAGGATGGGGAAGACCATCACTGCCGAGTTGAGGAAGGGTGATTCAATGGCAACAGCTGCCGTTTCATTGATGAGGTGTCAACTGAGGGTTAGACAGCCAAATCACCTATAAATTCCCTAGAATTCACTATAATAAAAAACAGACAATAGGAGAGACATTTAAACAGATGAATAAATATTACTACTTTAGAACATTATTAGTTTTATTGTAGATTTGGTAATAGTTAGACTATCAGCATCTAGCATGAAGATACCACCTCAAGGATATTATTACAGAAGGCAATAATTGGTAGACTCTCAGAGAAGAGTAGAGATCTGAGCGGGGATTTAGAGATGAAGGAGCCATGGCTAAGGGATTTCTGCCAACTGTGTGTTGGGCCAAAGGAGACTGTCATCAGAGGATCTTAATGAAGATTGAGTGGACAGGATTATAGGGAACAAATCCCTAAGAGTACGATATTCAGTATAAATCAGAAATACCAGCTGAAGCATTGGGCCTGAAAATAATTCTAACTCAACTACAGATAATAGTTGTCATACTATTATCAGATTATATATATTCTTACAACGCGAGGTGCACGAGGAAACTGAACCTGTGCAGTAAAAAGGTTACTAGGGTTGACCTCCAATAATCAACCCAACGGAGTAAATTTTTACACCATCCCTAATAAACTAATAAAAAAGTAATTAAATTAACAAGTATTCCCAGAAGCTAAGGCTTTCCTAACTAATTAAACAGTTTATAATCTACCAAACTGCCTAAACTTTACTAAATAACTTCTCAAATATATAAATAAGTTATACGCATTTTCTTTGTAAGTTTACCCTACTTTTAATAAGATATGGTGTAAAATATAGATGCTGCAGATGCCGAGGCACTGGCACTAGAATTGGAATCCTGACATCTAGCAGCCTGCTGTTGTGCACCTTCTGTCCCTATCCAATAGCTTTGTTTTTTTAAGTAACTTATGTGAAGGTATTGTCCTCATTTGATGTTCTCATAACCTTTATATGGGATGCGTTTGGGCTTGCCTTCTATCAGTTTAGCATAACAACTCGTGAAGACAGATTGTGGAATCAGGAGAAACTCTTCATAGTTTAATTTTTTATAAACATCTTGCAACCATCTTGGAACCACCTGAACCCTTGAACCTCCCTTCTTGATATACCAACACCACCACTATGGTATTGGCAGTATTCTCATTTAATTAGTTATGCTTAAAGTTCATTATTGTTTTGCAACCACCGTTTACCCATCCCACGCTGACATGTCCTCTATGGGATTTGTTTTTTCTCTACTTTTGGATCACCCAATATGACTTCCTATAATACACTCTCAATGCCTTTACCTACAAATGTTCTTCTAGCATGCTGCTGGAATCACGCAACCTGAGAATGAACAGATAGACGTTTTTATCTCTGCATTACCCACCAACTTATCTTCTTGGATAGTGAACGTTTATGTGATCAACCAGGGTTACCTTTCAGATTGAATGAGCATCTTGGCCTGTTAAATCGCGTGTTACTCCTTAGGAGTCTCTATATGCATCTTGTTTTATGTTAATTTCACTTCAACAGGACTCTCCATTCAGTATATGAATATGTCGCCCATTTTCATTCTTTTATCCCAGTCTTCCCAAGACCCTTGATCTCAGATTCCTCATATTTCTATCAGAACTTAAGACTAGAGTTACTAAGAGCTACCTTAGCCACCCATCTTGCTGCCATTCTGGAAGAGGGTTTATCCTTGGCATCCCAGTTTATACCATATAATAACGCACCTAAGGGATGTCTAATTAGCAATTTTCGTTCCACATGATCATGGCACCCTAGCTCCTAGTGAGTACCAAGCTCCTATTGGGACACCTTCTCCTAACATGTAGCCAACAAAACCCCTGAAAGAACTAATGAAGCATAAAACTGAAGGAGTGAAAACCCTTTACACTTGAAACTAACTTTTCCACCTCTCATGAATTTAAATAAGTCTGGGTCTAATTCTTCCTCATACCTGACTATTCCATTTTACCATCAGGCGTAAAATTTTGTAAAGTTACTGAAATAGCTGTTAAGGCACTGTTAGACACTGTTTTGAAAGATTATTTTTTTGATATTGCTCGTTTTATAGCTATTCATTCTATCTCACCTAAAGGGATTGTCACCTTTGCTGATATCACCAATTGCTCCCTTAAATAAAAAGTTAAACGGGAAGTTACCCTTCTTCAAGCCCATATTAGGTTTGATGAGAGTGCTTTGCTTTGGAGAATCTTACTTGTATTTACGCTTTGCATGAGGTAGTGGCATAAGTAAACTTGTAATTTGATATTGGAATTGGATTGGTCACTCTGCACCCAGAAGGAAAACGATGCCCTTTGTTAAAGTTTAGCTCTTTGCATACAAAAAGCCCTTTCATGGGTGTAATCACGAAAAATCTCCCTGTCTCCAAACCCCCTTTGGAGTTTCAACATTTTTTTCGTGTATTTGAGCCTGAATTCCATCTGACGCATTTTACTTCCAACCATTTTTCTTTTATTTTTAAGTTTAAGGAGTGTGCAGAGCTCCCAAATGTGTGCCATGTATACTCATTATACCCAAAGGCTAAGGAGTCTCTGAGCGCTTATGTGAACCATATCTTGTGCGAGGTCTCATCTTCCCCTCCAATCCTTGGCGGTCTAACCTGTGCTTCTGATTCGCAATGCAAATGGCAACCTTTTCCCAAAGTAAACTTCCAACTTTTTGCAGTTACTGAGATAGATTTCTATTCCATGCTGCTAATGGATGATAACACTCCTATAATCATGAATAGTAAATCTTCTCCAATCTGGACTGAATTGACGCATTTCACCTGATTCCTGTCCTCATTGCGCATTAGCAAAATGCCGCTTTTAAGTCTTATCAATGTATGTTAAATTACAAGGTTATGCCTTTTACTTTCACAATGTACCTTGTGTATACCATTCAGGACTAACTAGGTTTTAAGCAATCATGTGGTGAGATGCTGTGTGTGACGTTAAGGCGCTGCCAGACCGCCACATTGCCCTAGTATTCCACTGTCATGATGGCGGCTAATTAAGAGAAGGCTGGCCATTTATGATTGTTTTGATGCTCAGTAGAGAACCCAAATTTCCAGGGACACAGAAGTCCTATTGACTCTAAAAGGGGACGTTCTAGGGGATAAGTGATGAGTAGCATTTTTCAAAGACATACCAAAGGCTCATACTACAGCCCAAAAGGCTATAATGGGGTCAACCGCGGGTCTTACTGGGGCAACCCCTATGGTGGGAGAGGCAGGGGGCCAATGATTCCTCCCAGTTTCTCAACTGTTGTTTTTTGTATGTAATTGGATTGGAAAGGTAGTAAGGTATATGTTACAAGATTGCACTAAATTTGTGACAGATTTTTAAGGCAATTGAGGTTGTAGGGATATGCAACATTTGCAACGGATTAAAATAGTGGTCAAGAATGTTCATATTTACAAGTTCATTTACCGCGTCTTATATATTTGGATTGATCATCAAATTAATTTCTTAGTGATTACTCAAGTCTTTCACGGGTAATGGCTTAACTTACTGAAAATACTTGGTTGCCTAGTAGCATGGTGTGGAGGGAAAATACATAGACAGTAAACTAAAAAAAGATGAATCTATTAAGAGGGAGCCCATGATAGAGATAAACCATAAACATCCTTATTAAACTTGTTGTTTTTATAAGAGCGAGAGGGAGGAAGAGTTGGAGTGAGCTCAAAGCACTGTCTTGTCCTAGGCCCCTGCGCACATCTTGGTTGGGTGGTCCAGGAAGAGAGTACTGGGTTGGTGGTAAGACAAACATTTTGGATCATAATGTACAAGTTTAATTATCAAAAGCCTTGTATCAGAGTATAATTCAGATTTATCAACATGATTTTACATGGATTTTTCAGAAGGATTTGTCAAAAGAAAATTCCACGTGAATCCATTTTTGCCTTTTTGATTGATTAAATTAACTTTAGTGATGGATCAGGTGATCATATGTGTGGTAATAATCAAATTGTTTTACTAGTTAGGACCCAACCTGCCTCATTTGAACTTCTTGGTGTTGTTTTAGGTTTGAGTTTGACTTTGTTTTTTTATGAGGTATTGTGGGTGACTTGATTATGGGTTGGATAAGCCTTTGGTCACTGCCGGAGGCTCCTTGATTGGACTATCCCCCTGCAGACCCCCTCTATCATTTTCACTAATGAAGAAGAGAAAAGGGGTCATAGAGAGGTTCTTTAGGGGCCAAGTCAGTAACCTATCACTCAACTACCACATGATCCTTGTGACTGAGCTGAGACAGGGGAGCTAAAAGGGCCTAGACTCCTTCTTACATCTTAAAGGGTATTGTTAATGGTCCAGGAAAAGGTGATGAGCTATTTGAGAATAATTATCCTTTCCTTTGTTAATCAGGAGATCTTTCCTTCAGAGTATGGACTAGTGCGTAGTTCTTGTAACTTTTGGGAAGTTTGTTTTTTAGAATATTCACTATATCTTTGAGGAACAAAGCGTATCTGGTTTGCCTGGTGGAACTCCTCAATGAGCTCCTTGCAATTGATGCGTTTTTTGGAGCTCATCCAGCTGATTATATAGGAGGGATAAAATTCTAGGCTCCCAGATACTAGATGGAGCGTCATGTCTTCTTGGAAGCCAGAATGTCCTCTACTTTGCCCTCCTGGGAATTTTCTATCATGATAATTTCAAAAGATGTAGTCATGGGGCCTTTAAAGGGAGATAACTAGGATATATGAACACGTTTTGTTTTTTCCAGTGGGATTTGAACTTGATCCTGAATGCGCCAAATTCCAATCTCTCAGTACTTCATAAGGCCCATAACGTTTACATGCAATCAAGTGGAAAAGACTTTCGTGTTCAAACTATGGGTGTCCAATATGAAAGAGATCCTTCCTTAAGTTCATGAGAAGGGTGTCGTTTTTATAAATGAGGCTCTTATAGACTTTCATTGCTTTATTCATGCGATTCCTTACAAGATTCTGGGTTTTGCATATGTGTGTCAGGCGTTCCTCTACTGATGAGACTGTGTCAGTGAGGCGGGTACCAAGGTGGGATGAGAGGTTCTATCTTATATTGCTTCAGAGGGGGAGAAGTTGCGGAGGAATGGGGCGTTGTTGTATGTAAACTGCGTTGGGGGAGATCAGATGCTTATGTGTCATGACTGGCTGAGGTATAGCAGCGGAGGTAGATGCTTCAAGCAATTGTTCAACCCTCTTATTTTGACCGTCAAATTAAGGGTGATAAGTAGTTAAATGGCACTATTTGGTTGGGAGGAGGTCAATAAGGGCACTCCATAATATTGCTGTAAAATGAGTCAGAAGTCGCTTATTATTTCCTTAGGGGAGACCAAGCGAAGAGAATACATTTGTCACAGACAGGGTTGCTTTTTCTTTAAATGTGAATTTTGTGTTACAAGGAATAAAAATAGTGAACTTAGTGAAGCATAAACGACCATCATGATCTCATCATAACTCTTGGAAGGAGGGAGCTTCATGATGAATCACCAGACACTTAAGTCTAGGGGCCATCAGATGTTGCAATGGATGCATAAGTATTTTTTCCAGATATGTTTGATTTGGAGTGAGCACACACTACATAATGGGAAATCTATAAGGTAATCTCTTCAAAGGATCCTGTACCTTTTTAGCTTCCCTTAACCAATTCTACAATTCTTGGACCATGGTGAACCACAGTTGGAGGATCATGGTGCTCCTAAACCACCTGGTTGCAAAGGGAGAGTGGAACCCAAACTTTATCCTAGGATAATATTACCTTATCATTTAGGGCATAGTGGGTGCGCTTCTGTCATTTGTTTCCAAGTAATCATTTAACTCAAGACACTCTGGGGAGGTCAACTGGATGGTAAGAATTTGGTCAATGATAATCATGTCTGAGGGCAGACTGGCAAAGGAAACAGATGAGGAGCCAGTTTCAGGTTTTGCGAGGAGAAAACTACAGTTGTGGATTTGAGGAAGTCATCTATTCAAGGATCATTAATGGTTTTGACTCAACAAGTCAGTAAAGACTATCAAGGACCCTTTGATATACTCATATTTAAAACTTAAGTTGCTTAGGTCGCGATAAGCGCAGTCTTGGTGGTGAGCAATTTTCTGAGGTTTATGTAGTACATAAGAGAATGATGGTCAGACGGCACAATTATCTCATGCTGTGCCACCTTGCGGAGGAATTTCCAGTGAGTCAATGCCCAGGAAATGGCTGCCAGATCTTTGTCATTGACAGCACAGGATTGCTTGGATGACAAAAACTTGTAGGAAAAGTATGTGACCAGATGCTCAATAACATCATGCTCTTGGTGAAGCAAAGCCTTACAGCAACAGAAGGTGCGTCACAAGACATAATTAAGGTTGGACGTGTCTGCATGCCAGAAAACTGGATTTTGAAAGGAAAACCTCTTAGATGTGCTCAGATGCTATCTGAGCATTCTGATGTCCACATGAAGTGGGTATCTTAGCCACTCAATGTATGAAGGGGTGCCGCCAATTGAGCAAGAGCGGGTGGATAACTCCTTGAGGAAAATCATTATCCCCAAGAAAGCTTCAATTTTCTTCTACGTAGTTGTGTTAAGCCATGACTTGATAGCCTTCAGCATGCAAGAGGAGACCACATAACCATCCTTCAGAACTAAATTCCCAAAGAAGCTCACCGCCTTGTGAAAGCATTCACATTTGGAGGGTTTCACAAAGAGCCCAGCCTTATGGAGGGCTACCATTAATGCTACCAGGTATAATGCATAAATCTTATGGTTAGGAGAATGGATCAGAATGCAATCAATATATGAAACGGCGCATGAGTACTGGAGATTGCCAAGGACCTCGTCAATTAGACACTAAAAGGTCACCAGCGCATTCTTCAATCTAAAAAGCATCATCCTGAACTGAATATTTAACTTGGTTCAGATTGCTGTGAGCCACTCCTACCCTTCCTTAACCCTCACTTGATAAAAAGCGTTGATCAGTTTAAGCTTAAAGAACAACCAAGATTTTGCAATAGCTTGAGAAATGGACTGTTCCAGTGGCAGGGGGTATGGGTCTGAGACCATTATGTTTTTCAGATGCCTGTAGTCAGCGCATGGCCGTAGAGAACCATCCGCTTTTTGAGCAAAAACAGTGGGAGAAACAATGTGGGAAAAAATTTGAAGAGCCAGTCCTTTTCCAACATATCATCCAGCCATATCCTTAAGGCTTTATTCTCCTCCTCAATGTATGTGTAAAAAGGGATGTTTGGCTTGACTAGTTGTGCCATCATAGAAACGTTATGTCATGCTCTGAGTGGGGTAGGAGTTTGGTAGACAAGACCTTGAAAAGACCTCCTTGTAAGGAACAAGTAAGGAACTGAAGTCAGTGGTAGGTCTGTGGAGGGATGTGATATTGAGCTCATAGAGGCATCAGGTGGAAGGATATCATTTAGGGAAAGCTCCTCTTATCCTGCTATTGATAGAGGAGCGGAAATTGGAGTCAAATGATGCTTACACACTTACATAGCCTTAAGTACACACTTATATCCATGAGATATATTAATTCAGGCACTGAAGATTAGCTTTCACGGAAGCAAAAGTTTTAAACAAGGAATTGCACTGTATGTTGCGCAGTGTGACATTTCATGGGTTCAGAGAATGTGCCTAATTTTGGAGGGGCTGAGTATGTGTCCAGATCTAAGGCTTGCGCAATCATGATGTACATATAATTAAAATTGCAATTGTGTACTAGAGAGCATGCACAGTGTTGAGCTTTTTTATAATTGACCAAATTATCCATCTCATTGTAGATTAAGCTCAAATTTATTTTAATTTTGGTACAATTAATTACTGGTTAAAAAAAGCTTTTTGAAGATTGTTAAATAACAGTTTATTGTTTAGAGATGGTTGTTGACTAAAGGAATACTTGCAATTGATTTTAAGATGTAAATCCAATAATTTTCAAATAATGTTTTGTTGGGATCATCACTGGCAATGTTAACAAGTATTTTGATGAGGGCATGATAGCTGATAGTTGGATTACTATGGTGAATTGTTCAGGAAGGGGCGCTGAACAATTAGGGTCGTTTTTACAAAGCTTTCAAAGCGTTTTTAACGCTTGTTCTGGAAGTAGCTTGTAGGTCAAACCCAGAAATGCGTCCACTATAGAATTAGTTTCTGTTTCCTAGCACTAATAAATGGCTGCCAAGCCAAGAAGGGTACTCTACAGGGGATAAACAAGAAGATGGAAGCCGCTACGTTCTGGATTTAATCCCAAAGTTAAAGTTTGTGGAGGATAATTAATCCTCAGTGAGCCAGCTGAAAAGTTGTGCAAATTATACCCTATAAAAACCCCTAGTATTTTTCAATAATGATCAGATTTCAACTGTTAAATATTATTTTTTTACTTTTGAATTGAAGAGTAGAAGGAAATAAAATTCCCTAGTTTATTTCTCCAACTATAGTATAACAGAGTGAAATCAAAGCCACTTTTTAAAAGGATTCAACTTACTAGTTATTGTCATACAATTAGTGTCATCTCTATATTTTTATAACAAGTTCAAACCTGTGCAATAAACTTACCCAAAATTTTACACTTGGTGATCACTACAGGAGTAGTTGAGTCTTGTTGCATAATTGCACTATGTCCTCCATTTAAAGAGAAATACAGCAGTTATGGAAGGAGTTGAAGGGCGTGAACCAGACCACATTAATGTCAGCAACTCAGTCTGATTTATCTGAAAGGGAGTAACAGATTGCTAATGTGGAAGAATAAACCAACCTTGTTACAAAAGTCATTATTAAATTATTTGGAAAAACTTAAATTATAGCAAAAATATATCAAAGTATAAGGATCTATCCATGTTCAAAGTCGCATTTCAAGCAGAAGCTGTAAAAACTTGTTTATTAAGAGAGAAGCACGACAGCTCATAAAACAAGTACAAGAGATGGAACCATTAAAGGACTTTTGTTCAAGTGGATACTGAAATTAGGGATCAGGACTTATATGAAGATAAATGTTGTGTGGAGAGCGTTCAGCCCAACTGAAATATGCTAAGTGCTTTTACCACCATTTTGATGATGGCTCCTGTTACAGCTCTAATTGGTTCTAGAGTGGCTGGACGCGCTGCTCATCCTGCAAATGAGCCTGTGGAAACTGTTAAATTTTTGTCAACTAAAAATCGCCAACATTTCATTGGGATAATGCCCCAGCTTTCTTTAGACTATTTGGGATGACCATGTTTAGATTCAGAGATCTCTAAAAAACTGTTACTGTTATCAATTGCATAGTTTTGATTGCCAGAATTTAATATTACCCCATTTGAAGGGGGATAACAGGTCATATAACGAGGTAAAAAACGCGGTTATGAAGGTATTTGGTAGCCCTGAACAAATGGCTAACAAAAAGCAAGAATAATGGGAATATGATTTCAAAAAGATAAACCTGTGGGAGAATTTGCCAATTTCTTTCTATCAAGAGGCGCAAATTTTAACAGGAGCTAATAGCATGAGAAAATTTTGCCACTTGTATTGCAATTAAGGCAGCACTTTGACCCTATCATGATTTATACTGATCTATGGCCTTAGCATTCACCAACAATTCTGCCACCTCTCAATTGATGGAGCACCTGAAAGCGTTAGCCTCAATTTTTGATGCATCAAATTGAAGTTTTAAACAACAACCGCCCTTTACACAAATTAGGAAAAAATTTTAACCAAAAAATTTTTTGTCAGTTAAATGGGGAAAACACCTGATGGACCAATATGGCCTTGAAATAAGCTGCGCATCACTTGATATAGATGCGGAAAAATAGGACATTATGCTGCTCAGTGCTGGGGAAAAAAACAAAGGATTAGGTGAACCTTGTCCAGGTTAACAAAAAAGGTGCCAATGAGGAGTTGGGAAAAACCCTTCATTCTAGGAATAATTTAGATATGCAGGTTGCCCAGTTCCACCAGATAAGCTTCAGGAAATTGACACTTCTGAGCTGTTCTCTGATGAACCTGCTTACAATACTTCCCATCAGAACATGTATCCAAATGTCAATGTGATAACTTGAGAAAAAGCAAAGGCAACTGATCCTTAAAATTATAACAAAGGTTGCTCAACCCTACGCTTGCCACTTATTGGAAAAAACCAAAAATTCTGATAATGGAGATGAATTGCTAAAAACGAGATTGGATTATGTTAACAAATTTGATTCATATCCCTACTATCAAGGAATATTTTCCTGATATATCTGCTCAAGATTATTCATACTCAGGATTTGGCAACCAATGCTGCTATACATTCAGTAAACAACATTTTGTAATACTCTGAGTGTACTTATGCTGACACTCTGGTTAACTGAGTAGAAGTAAGTGCAATTATCAGTAGGACACTTTGAGAAATATCATTTCTACCAAACTGGTAAAATATCTGAAAATTTCACTGTTATAGCACATTAATAACAGTATGGGGCAGCTGGGCCTAGCCCTGCTACTTCCTGTGGGGCTTAAAGTTCTTTTTCTCTTCATTTTGGATCTCTAGTTGTGTCCAAGCTGGCTATCATCCTACCTAATAAGAATTATGATATTCTCATCAGCACTGAATTCATGCAAAAGTATGAAGTAAAGTGCAACTTTGAGGAGAATACTTTGATTATCTTGATCAGATGATACCATTGATTTACCATCAAAAAGGGGAAGCTCACCTTAACAGGAAAAATAATTACATAATTCTTATTTATAAAGATGTCATCATTCCAGTTGGTTATACTAGTTGTAAAAAAGATCCATCCACTACCAAGAACTTATGAGTGAAAAATTAGGGATTCGGATCAAGGTAAAAAAGGAATTGACAAATCTGCATGGGATGTAGAAAGTGGTTAATTTTGAACTGATGTTGGAAATCTCCAAGAAACTATACGTTGAGATTAGGGATCCTTGGCAAAGATCTATAATCAAACCTTGGATAGCTCCAGGGATTCTAATCCCTGGTCATGTGGAAATTTCATATCTTTCTAGCCAATCTGGGAAAAACATAAATTTAAATTAAGTGAATTCAAGTAGTCTGTTCTCTAAGATGATTCAATAATGGAACTTCGTTCATTCCACAAATTTGATGATTTAAATGAAATGGGATTACTGAAATCTGCTAAAAGAATTAATATATTACTCACATGGCAATAATTAGCTGGAAAACAGAAGATCAACAAAATAAAGTATATCTTTATTCATATATTTTAAATTTTAAATTCTAAATTTTAAGGAGGTGGGATGACCTGGGGACAATACCGCACCAATGAAGGATGAAGGAGATTTGCTTTAATAGGAAAGAAGGATAAAACTTGGAAAACCTCCATGCGCGGCATATGATAGGCCAGGAACTCCATGGACTGCCTTGCTATTCGCTATCTTGGTTTGGGGCATTGGTGCGCAATTCCAACACAGTCATAGTCATCCCCTACCCAAAGTTTCTAAACCAGAATCAAACTTGGGGAGGCAGTGGTAGAGGGTCCATATTCTACCACTGGGGTATTCTCCTTATATCATTATTCATATATACTGAATTATCTTTTCACAAGATGTTCAAGTTTTAGGATGTGCAGAAATTGTATCACATCAAACTGATACTGTAGAAGCTGCACTTATTAGAATGAGGCATTTTTAGAGATCCAGAGCAGCTGAGGAAGTAGTTGCTGAGGAAATAGAGAAGTTGTTGGAGCATTGATTGCTTATGCATTCATCTAGTCCGTGGGCTATCCTGATATTGATCATCAAAAAGAAGGATGGGTCAAACAGAGTTGTAATTGACTATTGCTGTCTTAATGAAATCACAAAAAGGATTTTTATTCCTTTGGCATGAATCAATAATGAGTTGTATTAGTTAAATGGGGCTAAATTCTTTTTAACGATGGACCTTATCTCAGGATATTGCCAGACTGATATGCCGCCTAAGGACTAGTAGAAGTGTTCCATAATAATGAAACAGGGGCTTTACCAACCTATGAGTATGCCCCAAGGCTTATGTAACGCTCTCACAACTTTTTTATGGACTATGGATACTATCTTGTCTGACCTCAAATTATCCACATTTTAGTTTATTTAGATGACATCATTGTATTCAGTCAAACTTTCATGAATTACTTGCAACAATTAGAGGAAGTGTTCAAGAAACTGATCTTTACCAATCTCAAAAACAAGCCCAAAAATGTCATTCATAAAGAAGAGTTAAAATATCTGGGCTTTTATTATAAACGCAGATGTATTGCAACCTCAAAAAACAGAAAGTTAAAGTTATGGAGCAGATGTCGTCACCAATGAGTGTTTGTGATATCTAAGTCTTTATGGAAATGATCAATTACTATTGCCAATTCATTAAGGATTTTGCAAAATAGTGGACACATTATTCCATCTGCTTAAGGATCTGAAAAAAGGGCTCAAATGGAATGAGATGGAACAAGGGTTATTTGGTGAATTATGGCAATACTTGATGATGAGCCCAATACTTAAATATTAAAATTTCAATTAGCTGTTTATTATACAATCAAATGCAGCACTTATAACGATAGATGCCATACTTAGTCATGTTGTCAAACTTGATGAAGAGCACCCAGTGGCTTATGTTAGTCATACCTTGATGAAGGATAAAATAAACTATATAGTAACCAAGCGCAAATGCCTTGCAGTTATCTACGCTTGTAAGAAATTTCATATTATATTACTACTGGGATGCATTATAAGGTTGTATCAGACCATGCATCTCTCTTTTGATTGCATGACTTAAGAGAACCTGAGGGGAGACTAGCCAATGAGCCTTAAAATAACAGGGCTATGCCTCTGAAAATAGAAAGATTCACCAGAGGAAACCCCCTAAAGCCAATGGATTATCCAGACTCCCAGCAATTATTGCAGTAAAGGATTGTGCTGATGACCTAATTGAGCTAGTGGTGTAGGGAGATTTGGAAGACGAAACATCAGAAGGTAAACCATGCTATGAAAAGACATGGAGGGAACGGTCTTAGAAGAATGGCCAATTATTCAAACTAGTGAATAATAAAGAGGCTTCTGTTATTATAACCGTCCAAAAGTGTGGAAACAATTTGCACCACTCACAAAGTTGTCAGCCATGGTGGCCTCAAGAAAACTTAAGTGCACATTCACTAATATTATTGCTGGGAATCATCACACTAATATGTGTCAGATTTTCTTTCCTATTGTGTGGAGTTCAACTCTATAAGCCACAAAAAATGTGGCTGGATACCATTTAGTGAGACCAGAGATTGCCTGGAATACAGTGTCCATCAGTGTTATGGGACCTCTAAGTACAAGCACTGGAGGAATGCAATATATAATTGTCACAATTGATTACTTTACAAGATGGGTCAAACTAAAGCTATGGTTTGAGATGATGCTATGAATACCGCGAATTTTATTCTAGATAAAGTGATATTTTACACGGCTGCCCTCAGGTGACCCTGAGCGATTTTGAAACGATCTCTACTCTCTTTGCCAGACCATAATTGAACAAACTGCTGGGTTCAAAGAATGTGTGGTCCCATAAAGGCTAGTTATAAATAAGGTAAAAAAAGTAAATGCTACTTTAGCTGCTATGCTATGGAAGCTAATTGCAGGTAAAACGTCTTCTTTGGCTTCATACTTAAGTTTGGTGATGTTACTTTAATATCAGCTATCATTTATCAACAAGAAAAACATCAATTAAATTACTCTATGCAGGGAAGCAGCTCTACTACCTATCTTATGCTCAGCCTTGGAATTAACAATGGGATGAGTCCTAAACAATATATAGATTAATTAGCCAACGTTATGATTGATTTACAATCACAAGCATTTAATAAAACCCTTAATAAATGGATTCAGGCCAAAAAGTACAAATATAAAAAATGACCGCTCATAAAAGGATCTGATATTGGAGATAAAGTATCCTACTGTGATACACATGGATTTGGACACCTAAATAAGCTAGATGCTTTATGGATGGGGTTATTTGAAGTAATTTAAATTATTAATGGATGCTTATACAAAAAATATTTATAATGGATATATAGTTAAGCAAGTTCATAGTAAAACCAATAAAAAATTGGTATTAAGAAAATAAATATATAATATTTAATTAACTTAGGCAAGCCAACCAAGGGGATTAGCAATACCAAAAAGAACATAGGGAAAGGGGAAGGCGAAATGAAATTGAATTAGGCACCCCAGAGTAGATGAGCTACCCCTGTTGCCAACCGGTACTTCCAGGTGTAGGGGGTGTTGAGTACTCTACTCCAAGGGGTTTCCCCTGTTATGGAGCAGGTGTGTAGGAAGGGGTCCATATGTAGAAACCATACTGTGAACCATGACTCTACAAGCCTTTGCTTCCTCAGCTTCATGTATCCATAAAGCCAGACTTGGAAGTGTTCCAGTAGGTGAACGTGAAATCTACTGATTGTCCCATGGATGGTTGGTATGGTACCCCTGAACGCATCCAAAACAATGGTGTGGATTGTCCACATAGTGATGGTTACTATTAGGGAGCGGAGGGTAAGTAATATTGGGGATTCAATCTGGAGCATGAGGAGGCTCCTGGAGATGGAAAATTCCTGGTTATTCTGTATCCTAAGCAGGCGCGCAACTTTCCGCCATATGGCTCTTGATATGGGGCATGCTATAAAGCAGTGACGTAGGGTTTCATCCCCTCCACACACTGTGCACTCCACATGAAGAAATTTGGCACAACCTGCGGTCCTGTATGTTCTTCTAAGGCAGCGCCAGGTGTTAGCTCTTACCCTTGGCTGGAGGAGCGGATGGTGTGTCAGCCTCCATATTGCCTTCTGCTGTGTGAGGTTGTATGGGATATTTAGAGTGTCTAGGTAGTCTACTCTTGCTATGTCTGGGTTCCCATCATGAGTGTCCCTCTGGGGGTTATCCTCTGGGTCCTTTAGCATAAAGTGGGATCTGGGTCTGCCCCTTCCCTGACTAATGCCTGTGAGAAGATAGTCCACCCCATGTGTCAAATGATGCAGAGGGGTTGTTTGAAGTGTGTGGGAGTTCCGTGAGGGCCCACTGTGGTGGGGTGGCTTGCGAGGTATGTGGCAGGCTGGATGGGTTGTGTGGGTTGGATAGTATTAGCGCCTGTGCAAAGCTGGCCCTCGCTGCTCTCGAACAGTGTTGTTGCAGGAGGTCTGGGGCAAGGACTTCCTTTATCCAAGTGCCCAGTATTTGGTTGGCGTAGACCTCAAAGTCCATTAGGCCCATGCCTCCACTGGAGCGTGGGCCAAAGAGTGTTTCCACCCATAGCATGACTGGGTCCCAGGCCACAGCTAGCCCTGGATGAGTGCGCGGATTGAGGACATGAAGTTGGGTGAGAAGGATATTTCGTGTGCGGGGAACCACAGCATTGGGAGGATGAGTAAGAGGGCAACTGTTACTCTCCCTGTTAGTCATGGGAATCTTCCCTTAGAAGATGCTACTCAGTTGGTCATCTGCTGTAGTAGGTTGTTCTCCAATGTCTCATTGGCGTACCCTCCTGTCTCCAGCCATACTCCAGGATGGCGGATGGGGTTGGTTGAAGGAGGTGATGAAAAGGGTAGAATGAGTGGGTTTTTTCTTTGTGGGGGGGCTGTGAGGTTTGGTGTTGTAGCCCAGTTGTTGGTGTACTTGCCTAGAAAAATTATTTCCGTTTACCTTTTGTTGAGAGATGCATTGCTCACAATGTAGTATTTCTCTAGCGTCGTTCCAGTTGGCAGTCATCATTATTGTTAGCTATACCATTACACAGTCATCTGAAAAGGCTAGTATATTGACTGGCGACTGATCTTGTGCGGTTATGCCCATGAGACGTGAGTCAGCAACGTGAAGGAGTTGATCAAAGCTAAAGTTGTACAGTAGCAGGATGAGGGGGTCCCCTTGTTTGAGCCCTCTGCGTGGTGTGATCTTGTTGGTTAGAAAGCCAGGGCCGCATACCGCCATGGATGCTGATTCTATAAAAAGCATCGCCTAGTTTATGAATCTGGGTGAGAGTTTGAAGGCGCTCAGGCATTCCTTCAGGTATGGCCAGCTAACGCGGTCGTATGCCTTATCCTGGTCTAGGAATACCAGGGCTCCTGATGCTTTGATTGGCATGTGTTGGCAACTGAGTGTATATTGGTCCAGATTGAATGCCCTGGTATGAACCCAAATTGATTGGGTGACAGGATATTGGAGGCTATTGTGCCTAATATGGATGCTAAAACTTTTGTGAGTAGCTTTTTATCTGTATTAGAGAGTGCAATTGGGCGCCAGTTAGCCAGGTCCAATTTGTCATCCTTCTTGTACAGGGTTATAACATAGGAGTTCTAGCCGACAGGTAAGAGACGTGTCTCCAGCAGGCACTGGTTCATTGATGCCAAGAGGAGGGGGGCGATTTGTTTGAAGTATTTCTTATAAAATTCGTAGGGTATCCCATCAGGTCCTGGGCATTTCCTATGAGGTGCACCGTGGACTTTGTCCCAGAGTTCCTCCTTTGTTATTACGTTTAGGAGGTTGTATTCTGGCGGTGTGCTTTGTATTCATGTGGTTTGTATAAATTCTTTGATTTTTTGGGGGTCCATTGGGGTGTCACGATATAGTTTGGTGTAATTGCGGTGTACTTCCGCCTTGACCTCCGTTGGGTCAGTTGCCACGGTGCCATCAACTTTGCAGACCTGTGTGCATGTGGGCTGGTTGCCGCAGGAGTGGAATTAGCAAAAAAAAGTATGTTGAGCAGGTTTCGCCTTCTTTTATGAACTTACCTTTTCTCAATAACTTGATTCTGTGCTGGTGTTCATAATGAGAGCGTTTAAAGCGAGCTAATATTTCCGCCCATTTGTTTCCCCAATTGAAGCTGTAGACGGAATTCAGGATGTTGAGCACAAGGTGGTCCAGCTCCGCCAAGGTGCGCCTAATTGTGGCTGTGTCAGCGGTGTACTTATGTGAGGCAATGTGATGAGTTTTATATATTAATTTGGTTTTGAAATTTGCCCAGGTCTCAATGGGATCTGATATGAGCAGGGATTTTTATTCTAGGTTTGTGTCCTTGTGTTTGATCCAGTTAGGTATTTCAGACAGATTTATGTTTTCCAGGTGTAGCTTCCTCCAGGTCGACGCCTGTGTGGGAATTCATGTTGGTGGGAGCTACACCAAGACGAGTCAGAGGTCAGAAAAATTGATTTTTTGTTGCTAATTTGGAAATGTTTCAGCGGTGTATTTTTGGTGCAAGGATGAAGTCAATGCAGCTCATTGAGGTGAGCGTTCCCTCGCATATGTTGGGCCAGAACATGTTGATAAGGAGTGGTGACCCAGGGGGGAGGGTGTTGTGTAGGCCTAGGGATGCCTTCATTGCACAGAGCTCTTTGTGCCCCAGTGGGTATCCCCTGGTACTAGGCCATCAGTCCATGCTGGAGTTGTCCCAGCTTTTGAACTCGCCCAGTAGAATGGTATCAGGTGGGATAGTGAGTGTTAAGTTGGTTTAAGGAATTGTTTCCTCTTGGCTGTGGTGCACGGTGCACAGATGCTTGCTATCAAAATCGTGTCCTCTTGGTTTACAACTGTTGCAACCAGAATTCAGCCATGCAGATATGAGGAGGAGTTTATAATTTTTTGTTTTTTGTTATTTCTGATGACCACCCCACAGTGTGTCATCCATACTGATAGGGATGGTGAGACCCTGGCTGACCAGTATCCTTCTTCCCCCTGTGGACAGCGGGTTTCTTGGATGGCCAAGATATTGACAGGGGGTTTTTTCAGGAAGTTCAGTTTTTTGGCTTGGGATGTATGAGTCCTGGCTCCAGCAATGTTTAGCATCCCTATTGCTACTGATGTGCCCGTGGCGCCTCAGGAGCAGTTGGGAGGGCCGCCTGGCCCACACCCAACGCCCTTGTTACTGGTCCTGCTTTGTGTCATAGGACCAGTATATTCTGTGACATCGTCCAATTCCATACCTTGTGTTGATTTCTCACAGAAATTGCGGTTTTTTGAATTTGTGGCATGTTCTTCCGCTTGTGACCCTTGGTGAATTGGTGCGGTGTGCTAATTTGTTTCTGTGGTTTTGGGGTGCAATTTTGCGGAATTAGGTACTACTTTTCTGCCCATTGTGGAGGTGAATTGTTCTGCTGATTTTGCATGATTGATGCCATTTGGTAATTTAGTCACATTGTTGAGAAAATTTTCATTTTGGGCGTACTGCTCTGATTAGGTGAATCAGGTAATTTCCTCCATGTCCTCCTCAGCTTGGGAAGCCTTTTCTGATTGGTTAGCTCGGCTGATTTCCTCAATGTCTTCATGAATCTTGCTGGGGTCAATGGCAGAGGCTACGAGTGCTGAACCTTGGACGCTTCCCAATTGTGGGCCTTTTGCAGCATTTTGCGTGCTTTAAATGTTACTGGGTCTATGATGAGGTAGTGCCCATCCTCTCCCCATTGGAATGCGTGGTTGGCATCTATCTTTTTGGCAAATTCTGTGTCATTTTCATCCATGGCATCATTGCAGAATTCTGTGGCCATGATGCCCTCCTTCACTGGGCATGCATGTTCCTTGTGCCCTAATGTGTGGTGCAGTGGTTGCAGATTGGTGGTGCACGTTCCAGTGTGACTCAGAATGGTTTTGACACCTTCCCCTCTGGGAGGTAAAATTGTGATACGCGAGGGATTCTTGTGAGATCCTCAGCCACCTCAGGGATCAGGTGGATTACAGCAATTGCCTTTCCTGTGCACAGGTTTAGCATCAATTGGAATCTTTGTAATTCTAATTGTTTAATATCTCTATAGTGTTTAAGTCCAACTTGGAGCTCCTCCTCAATTTGCTTATGGGAGAGGTTGGTGGGGAGCAAGTCAAAGGAGATTAACAAAATGTTTGCTTTACCATCTAGTACTAAAAAAATGTTTGCTTTATTCCATCTGGTGTGCATGGTGCACACAATTTGTTTGCCCTTGGGGAGGGCAGCTTTGACGCATACTTTTGCAGTGGCGTCTGCATCTTCTTTGGTCTTAAAGCCCAAATTGACCCAGCCACATGGGACCATTTCCATGTTCACATACACTTCATAGGGGAAGAGGGAGGCCTGTGCCTCGAACACTTTCTCCCACAGAGTTGATGACTCAACCCCTAAGTAGAGTCAGAGCCCGTGCTCTACCTTTGAAAGGGGTTGGTTGTACAGGATTTCCATGTACTGGTTGTGTTTCATGGTAAACTCTACAAACTTGGGAAGTGGCTCAGTTTGTGGTTTCTTGGTGGCATTAGTTCCTAGTCCCCCTTCAGGGCACTTCTTGCCCTTCGGTGCACCAAATTTCCCATTGCCTGTTACAGTTTTTGCCCAGTTCAATTGAGATTTGTTGTAAGCGCCCATTTTTCCTGTGTGATTGTCAAAAATTTCTTTTTGAATCAAATTGTAGTAACTAATGTTATCATTATGGGAAAGGAAAGCAATAAATATATAATTTTATTTAACCAAGGCATTAAAAATTATTTGAGGTGGGTTGACCTTGGGACAAATATACCACACCAATAATTTTTTTCTAGCCAGTACAGGTTTTGAACTTAAAACCTGCACTTAGGGTGGAAGCAGTTTTAACTGCTCGGCTAACCACCCCTACAATAAATATATAATAATAAAGAAAAAATATACAAGCATAATAAATAATATGTTTTATATATTTCAATATATATATACTATAATAATATATTTAAAAAGTAAAAAGTAATAATAATTATATTTTAAATTATACTTTTTTAGTTTGGCACCCTCAACTCAAAAATGATTCCGCCTTTGACGCCTCTTGAAGAGGTAGGTGAATGATAGTAGAAGCAAACAAGCTATTGGAATTAATCTGGTAATGAACCCATCAGGGGCTAAACAAACCCAAAACCAAGATCTTTTGAGAGAGAGATGAGCCTTGTGAGAAAGCAATTAGGGGAAGAAAGATTGAACTTTGTACTGTTTAAGTGTGATACTCTGGCTTAGGGAGGAAAACAACATTGAAGGAAAAAGCAATTGGCAAATAACCTCAGATAATACCTATATGGAACTAATGCTGGAAGATTGGTTTTGAGAGCTTGCCATCAAGCTTCATTGAGAACATTGGACATATGGGCTGGTATGGTGCAAGGAATACTGGAGGTTGGTTGATGAATCATGCCTTTGATCAGAGCCATTAGGGGGAGATATTATTGCGAAGTGGTGGAGATGAGGTAGTCGTGCAACAAGCAAACAGCATCCTGAAGGCGATGGCTTTGAACTTCCTGAAACCAGAAGTTAAAAGAAAGATGAAAGTCAGGGGAGGCTGGTAGCTTTGTGGCCAAACTATGAAGGACTTTGTCACTTAAACAAAGGGCATAGACTACAACATCTTAGTTTAATACAGTCAAGATTGTTAGGGTTAAGGGCCTCAGCAAGGGCCATGGAAACTTTGCTTTTTAGTTCTTCATAAGGAGCTCAAAGTGTTCATGATTCCTGAAATTTTATTCAGTTAAAAATATCACTGGCTCATAACACTAGCGTAACTGGAACAGAAACTCTGGAAGCAAATCTGAATTTCATTATATGACTGATAAATATTAGAAGATATGGAATCATTAAGCTTGATGATTAACATGGGATTATTTTAGAATGAAGCTGAATCCAAAAAAGCATTAAAGTTCAATTTGGAGATAGGCAAAAGAGGGAGAATTGGACGTGGCACATTGGAGATAGTAGCCACTCCAGTTTATCTGGGAATGGAAACTGTTTCTGGGAATTCAGTAGAACTACTCAAATCTGCTCAACTTAAAACATGGTCCCTGACAGGGCCATAAACAATATTACTTCGATTAGCATGACTCATTTCTTGAGAAAAGTGGGCATCTTACATTAGGAAGATTGTCCAGATAATGGTGGTACCAGGAGTTAAATGAACTTGATATATGAGCTGCATAATCTGGTCAATCCAAGGGATGCGTTGAAATTTTTATATTTTACATGATTCATCTTGGTGTACGTTGAACTCTAATTTATTTTTAATTTCAGTAAAATGAATTTTTTAACTTATAAGTTAAGCTTTTCAAAAATTGTTAATTAACAGTCTAATGTTCAGCGATAGTTGCTAAATAAAGGATTACTCATAATAAATAAAGGACTAAATCCATTATTTGTTTCAATTAATGTTCTGTTGGATATCATCCCCAACAGTGTTAACAAGTATTTTGATGAGGGCTTGTTAGTTGATAGTTGGATTACTATGGTGATTTGTTCAGGAAAAGGAGATTAACGATTAGGGTCATTTTTTCAAAGCTTCTGAAGCATTTTTAACGCTTGTTCTGGAAGTAGTTTGTAGGTGTAACCCAGTAACGCGTCCCCTATAGAATCGGTTTCCGCTTCCTATCACTATTAGATGGCTTCAAAACCATGAAAGTTACTCTACAGAGGATTAACTAAGGCGATGGAACCCTTTATGAAAGAACTTAATCCCAAGGGCTAAAGTTTGTGAGGGATAATTAATTGTCCACAGTGAGCCAGCTGAAAAGTTGTGCAATTTTTACCCTATAAAAACCCCCAAAAACTTTTTAATAATAAGCAGATCTCAACCTTTAAATATTATTAAATCTTATTTCTAAATTTAAGTGATAAAGAGAATAAACATCCTAGTTAATTTTCTCAAATAATATACTAGAGTGGGATTGAAGCCAAATTTTTAGAAGACTTAACCTTATATCTGTCGCCATAAAACTAGTGACCTCTCTATTTTTTAGAAGTCTAAACCTGTGCAGTAAATTTACCAAGAAGTTTACACACATTAACTTAAGTGTTAATATTGTGGAAGGTAATGGGAAATGCATAGTATGCCTGATTTTTATTGGTGGGTCTGAGAGTGAGAGAGAAGCAATAATGGGAGAAGAAGCCAGGATGATTAGTGAGATCTTAGTAACTGGTGAGCTGTGCTTGTCTACCCAGCAAACATCTACTTATTCTTCCTGATAGCATTCTAGAAATCCAGCTGATCTCTTTCTCGCTGGTGCTTCACGCTGCTAGATTCCTCAAGGGGTTATTTAATTTAAAAAAACAAAATACTAATAAAAAGTTGTATTTTTTAAGATTTTTATTAGAATTGTGGGAAAAGAAGAAAACCAAACCCCTTGATATCTGACTGTTTGGTTTTTAAAATGGTTTCAAGGGTTTAAGGGAATGCATTGGTAAGTCCATGACAGCTTGTTACCATCCTAATAAGTAATATGCGAGCTCAGCCTATCAAAGCTTGGAAAACTCGCTTCAATTTAGCTGAACAAAGGATGGGAATTAGAAGTAGACAATATGTACCTGTGGGGTAACAATTTAATATATTTTAGCCAATCCCCATAAACTAAAATTATTGCACCTTGGGGGACCCCCACCACGCCTATAAAGGGGGTGGTCCCCAAGTTAGTGCTTGAATGGACCTGGTTTTGGCTGGAGGAGTGCCATCCAATGGACACCCCAGGGTCCGCCATGTGGTTGGAGTAATCCAGGTGATCAATCTAGTTTTTATTGCCTGTGGAGTATTTGCAATTGTGTTACCCTGATTTGCGGGGCTCCACCAAGAATTAGCCAGAATCTTTTAGCCAATATCGTCATTAGTATCAGTTAAATTATTTTATTTTTATCAATAACTTTCAAATGGCTGACATTTCCCCTTTTTGGATGAATTCAACTCAAAACATTCTTATTTTGCATCTGGGAGGGCAAATGTCTGACAAGGATAACCAGGTAGGGTTCTGTAATAAAGCCTAACACTCCTCATTAAGGGAGAACGAATAATGAATCATAAATGGATGGGGTTTATAAGAAACCAAGGAGGCGATCAATTTGTCAATTCCAGAAAAAAGGGTTCAGAGCGCCATAGTATATGGCCGGTTTATTATGTCATGATAAAGGCTAAATTGAAAGAAGATAGGCCATTAAAACTGGGTGTGTTAATTCCCAGTCGAGAATCCATAATGCCAGGGACATAACCATACTTATGACTCTGAAATTACACTTTCTAGGTGCTGTTGAATCTTCACAGTGGCGTCATATTACAGGCTCACAGGTAATTACACTCAAAGATCCAATTACTGTTAGATGACAGTAACCTTAGGAAAACTTGTTAAAGAAACCTTTTGGTAATAAGTGTTTTTATTTAAATCTAAAAAAACTTTAGTATCTACTACTGATAATATCTTTATGGCTCACTATGTTTCCTTCTTGGCTGCAGTATTCTCCAGCATTGTAGGAAAAAAAGATCCCCTTACAGATGACAATCCCACTTAATATGATCTTTCAATTACTAGAGTTCTTAGTGTAATATATGGCTACTAGGTAGCTTTTAAGTGTTGTAAAATAAAGGCATAATATCTAAACTAGGCCAGGGAAGAAAATGACTAGGGTTTGGGTTATTTCATCTTATAGTAGTTATAACCAATTGCAATTGAAACACCATTAGATGATCATGATAAACATAGGAACCCTATTAACAATTCTTTAACCCAGCTCTAGGGCAAGAAAGAATATATGACTATAATAAATATTAGAAGATATGAAAACTGAGGCCATTAGCCAAAGTGATCAGTAAATTAAGTCAGTGAAAGTTGCACCAACAGAGATTAAGGATTTGATTTGCTGTCCTTATTACTTATAAATGAAGGACCTGATGTGAAATCACCAATAGAAATAATACAACTTTGGCAACTTTCTATAAGGCAGGGGCTCCAGGGTGAGGCAAGTTATGATAACCAGTCAAACCCTTATCTAAATATTGGTTGAAAAAATTAAGTGAATATAATATAGACAGATTATTGATCAAAAGATTGCAACCTGTTAGGTGAGGAGTAGCATTTGTTTAAAGGCATACCAAATGCCCCCAAAACATCCCAATAAGCTACACTGGGGGCAACCGTGGGTCTTACTGTGGAAAACCCCTTGGGCAGGTGAGGCAGGGAGTATAATAACTCGTCAAGTTTCACAGCTGTTTGCTTTTTCATGAGAAATTATTGATTTGTAGTAAAAATATATTTCAGGTTTCCAGTAAATTTTGGGCATTTATATAAAGACTAAACAATTATTAGTCTTTTTAGAATTAGTGGGCTTCCTAGTGGAATTATACAACACTAGGGAAAATGTGCACTTTGGAAGTAATTACAAAAAAGTTATAATAAATCGTACTTTATTTGCTTAAATGAGGGGTATTTATAGTCCTCTGAATGGTAAACCTTTAAGATTACTGTGCCCCTTGATTGGAAAGATATTTCCAATTATTATGTGAGCTTTGTCATTAGTTTGTGAAGGGTTAAGCCCTTTTTACTTAAAAGGGGTGTTTCAGAAGCAATATAACTTTTTTTATGGAGGTATAAGTTTAATCAATAGATTCATCAGGCGTTGGTTTCCGTTAATTGCTCAACTCTTCAGACGTGTAATTCATGTCCATACTAAATAGAACTCTATCTCTCTTGACAATACCCCATCCAAGATCTTGCAAGGGGGTACACAACTCTAGAGGAACCTTCTGTCATGGCTTAATGATATGATTGAGGGCACAGATGGTAAGGACAAGGCTAGACGTCAGGAGGCCAAAAATGTCAAGTTGCAAGGCCCTCCTGACTTAAAACATACCCTGAACCAACTCTGATTATAGGTAACATATGCTCAGGTTGGTCATGGGAATGTACGTGATGCTCATCCCAGCGTTACAGCCAGGGAGTTAAAATACACCAGCTACGTTCTCAACGCTGATGATTCAATTCAGTTACTTGAGGAACAGGGATTCAAAACCCGTACTTTTTATAATATTTTTAAGTCAGAACAAGTCTATTTACAATCTATACTTTCAAGTTTGGACAATCTTGAGTTACAGGACCCTGGCCAATGGTAGCGTGCGCCTATTGGTTCGCTTAGGCTTAGAACCACTTCTGTCAATTAATAACTCTCTCCCCAGTGTTTAATTATCTTTCTTAATTTCCACCTTTCCTTGTTGATCATCTGATTTATTAAAAATGTTCATTTTTATTTGTCTATGTGCATTATTTAGTCCTGTTTGCCAACCTCCAAGAGGTCCAAATTATCTAAATGTGTGCCATGCTTGCTTGGGCTCCTCTGTGCACCATCCTTCTGGGTGGATCTTTGTTTACCCTTTATTCAGCGGTGGATTCCGTAGAAGTGGTATGGGACCTCTCCCACCACCTCTACTGGAATGGAGCGTTACTGTCAGGCAAACAGCATGTAAAAATTAGACCATCCTGCCGGCTTAGGTGCCAGAGCACCCAAACGGCAAACTGGAATGCCAAAGGCACTGCTGCTGGTATGACGGATATGGAACTAGAAAGGAATTTTCCCAAAAACTGCCGGTGAGCCAGAATCTCATACAGGCACATGATAAAATACCAAATGAGTACGGCCATTAACCCCAAGGGGAGTGTGAGGGTCAGCGGGAAAGGCAGTTTTTTTTCAACATAAAAACTAATTTTTAGGAAAGGTTTTTAATGGGAAATAAAAAAAAGAAGAATTGACCAACTATTTTCTCAGTGAGATGTGAATGATTAAATAGTGTTCAATTGAAGAAGAAACAAGCCTGGATTGGGTCCCTCAAATTCGACCTAACTGGCGAATTATTCAGTAATGGAGCAGATAAGTTCACTGGGAACTGACATCAAAAAATTCAGCGGTAGGCCAAGTCACTGTCAGTTCAACCTTGAAGGCCCAAACCGAGACTCAAATGCATTTCTGGAAGTTGGCATGATGGTGTCTAGCCCAATGAGCAACGGGAATCCCCCAAGGCCACCCCACTTAGGGGCAGTCCCATTTAGTTGGGAACAGGTTTGGGATGCCCAACCCACCCATGCTCGGTTGCTGGGCCATTTTTTTGGTAAAAAATGTTGCATTGGCTGCAACGCCCCCCAATTGGCTGAAAGGGAGCTTCAAACTATCACCTATGGTGTTCAATGCTGCTACCTGTGCATTGGGGATAATGCCCAACAATTTTGGAAGGGGGTTAATTTTTGTGATTGAGGTATTGACCAAATCAAAATCATCAGTGATTCTGGCCAATGAGTTAAGCTTCATTCCTTTTCAACTATGTGGGTCCCAATCATTGGGCTCATTTCCACTCGTTTTTGGACTGAATGACTTCATTTCATCAATTTTGGCACAAATTTCCCTGATCAGGTATATATGTTCAGGAGAGGAGAATGTGGGCACCGAGGGAGGGACAAAAAGAGGGAGGGCTGTTACCCATCATTCATCTACCACATGGGCGAGATCACCCTGAGTGACGAGAGGTACCACCACCCTCTTCAAAGCCTTTTTGTTAGGAAATGGAAAGAGGGCCCAGTTGACACACATGGGACGTTCCTCTGAACTTACAGTTACAGACACGCTCCTGACACCTCCCATGGGTTACAATTTAACAACAGTCCCCATTTTAATGGAAGTAATAGAGTATTCTGGACTACAGCGTTATATCACTCAGTAAGTGTCCAGACCATAAAACACTAAGCTTATGGGATATCCCTCCAGGTTGGTGATAAAAAGAAGACCAAGTCTCTTAATTGATATTCAGGCATGATGGATTTTGAGCATTGGCTTGTTCAGTTTCACTTCTGCTAATAGGCTCTAGGGACTTAGACACCAGATCTTGTAGCATAAAATCTCCTCTGCCAGTCTCTACACTACTAAATAAGCTTTCTTAAGGGTAGAAGTTTCCAATATGGGCTGGACGCTGGTGGGCAACATGGTGTCAGACATTTGCCTTCCAGGCTTCAGAATAAGAATGTTTTGTGTAACAATCAGCTGAAAAGAAAAAAAGATATTTACAAGTCTGCAATAATGAGGAGATCAATTTAAAGATAAAAAAATCTCATTAGCCAAAAGACCCTGGTTGATTCTCAGTGGAACCCCACAAATCAGGGTAGCTATAATATGAATACTAGATGGGCAATTAGCACGAAGTCAGGCAGTTGAATTGCCCTGACCATGCAAGGGAAACTGGGGAGTCCATTGGTGGTTTCTCCCCCTGCCAAAGCCAATTCCCTATAAACACCTAATTGGGAACCAACCTCTTTTATAGGTGTGGCGGAGGTCCCCAAAGATAAAATATTTTAGCTAATGGGGATTGGCTGAAATTAATTATATTGTTACCCCACGGGTATGTCTGGCCAAAAATAAACTCCCCATCTGTTGTTCAGCCAAAGTGAAGCGAGTTTTCTGAGATTCAATGGGCTGAATTCACATATTTCCTTATTTTGACTGTAACAAGCCATTCCAAACTTATCACTGAATTCTCTTTGACCCTCAATTCAATTTATTCAAGGTACGCCGACCAGGGGATGGACAGTACTGAATCACAACACTTAAAACGACAAAACAAAACTACTAACCAGGTGGGAAGCAGAAACCGCTAACCCACCATGGCAGAGGGTGAGGAGGGGTTGGGGGGTTGGTTTTCAGAAAGACCCGCCTCAATCAAGGGATGTTAGTTACAGTACCAGATCAGAGCAGAGAGCCAGGGCGTTGGGGCATCCGCATAGTGGGGGTGGAGGTCAGCATAGTAGGAGTTTTCCACTTCCTCATCAAGATAATGACGGGAAAGTGTTTCAACAAAAGCTGCAAGGAGAACTTCAGCTTCTTTGCGGGCTTCAGGAAAGTTGGGTGAAAAGGGAGATACTGTGGCTGGTGATTTTGGCTGAGGGGTTGAATGAAGCAAGCGTTGCAACATTCATAACAGCAACTTCAGCATCATCGAATAGTTTTGAGATGTCACTGCAGGGAGATTCAGGGAAGTCAGGGGGAAGAAGAGGGTGGGCAGGCCATGCTGGAGCTGAGCCACTAACTGGGCCACCGCGGTGCGTAGTTTTGGGCACTGAGGAGAGGCCACCGCAGATCTCTTTGACCCTCAAGACAGTTTAAATATTGACTGGTCAGATATCAAGTGGGTTCATTTTTTTACACCTTGCAACACTAATAAAACTATTTTTTTAGTACTAGATGGAACACTAATAAAACTATTAAAAACTCAAATTTAGGTTTTATTATTTATTTCCTTTATAAAATCAGTGGTTTACTTTTCCTATTTGTTGGATTTTTAGGCCCTAAACGCACCAGCAAGCTTTAAACCCCTAAATCCAACACATGGGATCCTGACCATATAAAGCTTTCAGTGGTGACATCCAAATAAATTGATGATAGCTTATATGGTAAGCCATCAGTGCCATAGGGAGATAATTGTTCCATTGAGAAGGATCAGATTGCACCATTTTATGTTATATAGAGAAAAGTGTACCATTAGCTCACTTTATGGCCCATTGGTAGAGGGATGATAGGGAGCCATGAAGGATTGATACGTCTTCATCAGTGAATTGAGTTTGGTTACCACCTGTGACATGAAAAATTTGTACCATTATCAGACAAGAGAATTTTCAGGCTACCATGTTGGGTAAATAATTGCTTGAGTAATAATGTTGAAGTGGAATTAGCAGTGGTAGTGACTACTAATGTGGTCTCAGCCCATTCTGTGAAGGGATCAATGGTTAGGATAATGTATTGGTGTCCATACATGGTAGTCAGCAAGGTTCTAACTACATTGATATTGATGCTGGCAAAAGTGGAAGTTGGCCCTATGACTTGATGTTGATTGTATTGAAGGGACCTTGATTTGTGCAAATATGGCAGGAATTAATAAAATAATTAATGGAGTCAGTCATGCCTTCCCAGGAGCATCAATCTTTAAGTCACCAATAGGTTTTCTGTATTTTACCATGACATATGTTAGTATAAGCTTCCAGTATAGTAGAGGTTCTAACTGAGGGACATAAATGAGATAACCAGGACATCCCTATATGTTTATAGAGTAACCTTTTTTGATTTGGGTTTAATTAGTCATCCTTATTAGTTGCTCTTGAACCTCAGGGACCTCTCAGTCCCACACCTTGGGTCACTTAATCAAAACATAAACTGGTCTTCTTTGGAAGCATATAAGGTTAGTATAAGTAATATGTGGCAATCAAGGCTATGCTTGCTCACCACATTACCTCAATATCCTCCTATAGGGATATTAAGGCCATATCTATAGATCCTGATGATATAATAAATTATAAACTGGTAGATTAAGGAATTTGAATATTGGTTTTGACAGATTTTGGAGTTCCAAACTATGAAAAATTTGGTGATAAATAAGAAGGATGGAATTGAGATAAAATTTAATAAATCTGAAAGTGAGAAAACTCATCTGGCACCTCAAGAATTTACTTGGCATTTGGTAGCTTGTCCAGAAGAGGCCATAGTAATTCCAGAAGCTTCTAAATCTATTGTACAGCCCCAAACCCCACAAAGTTCATAGCAGCAACCTATCCACCACCCCATAGATATCCCTAGTGAAAGTTAATTAACTTTAACTATATCTTCTAGATACATAAATATTCTCAATAAAATACCCTAAATTACTAAAATAGTATTTTATTATTTTGAAAATCATCTTTATTCTTAGACTTTCAAATCTAGAACCATGGATGTTATGAAGAATACCCCAGAGCTAAAAAAGTTATTGCTTATATGTTTTTTTAGTACTAGATAGTCCCAAATATTATTGCTTATATGTTGCTACTCCTTAGAGATAAAATCTAATTGTGCATATCTAGTTTAAGATTCTTTTATAGTGCTGTTTCTTCTAAGATGCTAGTGTAGCTAACAGATCCACAATTTCACTTATGGTGCTCTACCTTTTTGGGGGCTCAGACCATAGCCCTTTAAGTAAACTATACTCAGCAACCATTAGGGTCAGTGTCCATCATATAGCGAGGTGCAGCTAGATTATCTCTTACAGTAGCTGCTGAAAATTTATTTCACTATATTTTAGTACATTCAAAGGGTCTAATAGTTAATAGCTCACCTAAAGATATTTATCTGCAACTGATTATATTAGCTTTTTAAATAAAACTTTGCAGTTGTTGAACAAGTTTGAAACCTATACTTGGTAGGAGATATCTCAGTGTGGTATATTTGTCCCAAGGTCAACCACCTCAATTATATTTGCAGTTGTTGAAGTAAACAAAAAGTGGCCAAATTATAAATTCTTTCATTACTAAAGTAGAATCAGTATTAGTAGAACAATTTTAATTTCTATTTTAAATGGTTAAGATTTTATAATAATAAAAATTATATAATTATCAAGTTAATATTTTAAGGCTAAACATATCAATGCAAACCTAAGATAATATATTGTATATATGATAGCGCTACATAAAGTATAGTTTAAATATATACTATCAACTCAAATATGTTTAGCTGTCAAATATAATAAATATTAAATAAAAGTTGGATTTAATATTTGAGGTGGGTTGACCTTGGGATAAAATATATCACCCTGAGAAATTTCTATAGCCAGTACAGGTTTTGAACTCAAAACCCTGCACTAGGATGGAAGCAGTTTTACCTGCCAGGCTAACCACCCTTAAAAGTTGGATTTAATATATGATTCAAAGTTTCAATGAATTCATTTTATAAAAATCCCTTGGTGATAAAGTGATGCTCCTTGAGGCATTAAACAAGATAGCAATTATCAAGTTTCATAACTTGACTTGTTTTTTGAGTTATTCTATTTTAAAGATGTCTACAATTGCTACTCCAGCACCGCACATTCGTTATATTGAGCCTAAAGACTTGTCTATATTATTTAAAAGTTCAAAAATTCAGTATTCTCTATTTATTCAATCCATAATTTACTTCTTGCTTTTAGGAAAGATTTTGCAATAATTGATGTAAGAGATTCAGATTTTGTGGTAAGATGTTTTCCTTAATTTTTACAAGGTTTTCTTGAAGCTGACTTTGCACCTTATTTTTTTTAGTACTAGATATTGCACCTTATTTTTAATGTTTTATTCTAAAAGTATTCACATTCCTTTTATTTATTTTATTTCCTATTATTATTTTTATATTTACTTTCTTTTGATATTATGCTTGATTGTTGTTTTTCTAATGCATTTTTTGTTGTGTCTTAAAGCAATTTTGTTGAGCTAGGTAAAACTTTTTACATAAAAGCTGGCTTTGTCATTTTCTAACTTTTTGAGGAGTTTAATTATATTAAACTCTGATATTGCTTATATTGTATTTGTAAAATTAAAACGCTAAGTTGAATTGCCTAATCTCAACAGCGTTATTGTAGGATAATCAAGCTGAGAACTTTTTAGAAGTCCTTTTAAGTTTAAATGTTTGCATTTCTGGTTTTTTATTGAATTTAAGATTTAATTTAAATTTATACAATTGCTTTTTTATTCAGTCTATATTACCTTATAATTCACAAATAGAATTCTCTGCTTGCTTAGACTTGCTTTTACCTATTTTAAAAGTTTCGGCAATTTAAACCGTCTTTTGCATAATTACTACTAAAATTCTATAAAGAACGCTAAGCTTGCATCTATTTACTTGAGATCTAAACTTTGCGAATCTAAGAGTTTTTATGATATACGACTTATAAACAACTTAGCAATATTATACATGAGCAAAGACATTTTATTATGATAAATTTTTCATACAACCTCTGGCTTTCTCAAATCTTTTAAAATTTTTATTGCTAATTCATTATATTGGGTTTTCTTGAGTCCTTGAGCTTTTTATTTTGCTGTATAAAGGTATAAGAATCCTTTATACAAATATTGGTTTTTGCGTACTTAACTACTTATAGGCTTTTTTGGTTTATAAAGAAGTCTCAAAATTAACCAAAACTATATTTTTATGGGTTTTTGCTTTAGTAAACTAGCATGCTAAAAATTTATATTCTTGAACCGGATGTTTAACGAATTATTTTCACAAATTTTTTAATCAAATGATTTACATTCTTTATTTTACATAGTTACTTACTTTGTAGGGTGGAAATATTGTTGGTGCACATAATATTCCTTCCAAGCACTTTCATCAACATAAGGCTGGGCTTGCAGAAAGACTCCGCTCAGTTCCAAAATTAATATTTCACTGTGCTCTTTCACAAGTTCGTGGCCCTAAATGTGCTAGAATTTATCATGACTATTTAGTTGAAGAATTAAAAGGAAGAAGTAACCCAGATGGCATCTTACAAGAAGTATTAATTTTAAGGGGTGGCTTTACAGCTTGGCAAAAGCTTTTTTCGCGCGATCCAACACTTACAGAAAAATTTGATAAAGAACTATGGGACATTCTTTAAGCGATTTTAAGTGTACTTTACAACAAACATAAGCATTCTATCAAATTGTATATTGACTATAACTCTTGTCTCATTTGTGTTTCTGATATTATCAAGATTTCATGCCAGAAAGGATTGAAAATTTTTATTGTTAAACTATTCGATAATTGCTTGATTATGTTTAACGGAGAAAATTAACATACAAAATTTTGTTTTTTGGTTTGGTAACAAACTATTTAACTAACATATGATAGGGGTAATTGGTTTATATATATATTAATTAATGCTCAACCATCTTAAACAATTTATAATGAATTATTTTGCCAAACTAAGTTTCAAAGAAATTTGCTAATTGAATATTAGTTTAGCGGCAATCACGTTTTTGGCACAACTTGGTAGAATTATTGACATTTTTGTTTAGCGTTTAGTAACTTATTTATATTAAAACGAGAGTTCATCTGCAGCTCAGCTTACATAGATATAAAAATCTATTTTTTAGTAAATTTAATTTTTACACTTCAATAATCCTTATAAAAAATAGCAATCGAATAAGTTTTTTGACTATAAAGTAATAAAGAAGCACAACTAAATCAATTTTAATTCCAATTACTTATGTAATGATTTTTGGTTTATCTCTAGTTTTATTATAACTTGATATATTTTATTAGCCTAAGTTTCCCTTGATATCACTCAGAAATTTCTATTCAGCTGAATAATTACGTTATGTAGAGAATGACATAATATTCCAATAAATTAAGAAATTATGTTATGTCGAGTGAAAACCTTCAATTGCTTAAATAGTTATTGCCTTAAGTATCATTTACTGCATACTAAAGCTCACTTGAAATTTTCATTGGTGTTTAATATTAAGGATGAATTTATTAATTAAAAGCTGTGGAGAGACAGACAGAAGAATTTGGATATATTGATAGAATTGATGCCTTAATATTACCAGCTCTTCATATCTTTTTTTTAGATAACTAAAGTTTTAAATGATGCAAAGGTATAATTTTACATATAGTAAATTCTTTACAAAGGTTTGAATTTGTAATTTCTAAAGTTCAAAGTATGTGCTTAACGTCTAGATATCACAAATAGATAAGCCTTGGCTATATACTTATTTTAAATAAGCCTAACAATAAGCTAGTTAGAATTTGAAGGTTCCATACAATACTTCATTTTATAACTAAGTATAACAGACTAATTATAAAATCAAACTAAATAAATATATTGCACATTTTGTTATAAAGTATATAATTACACAATCAACATAAAATATGGTAAGCATACTTCTAGAATATTTGAACATGTTAGAGCAAGAGTTAGAAATTATATAACCACATTACCCAGTTTGGCTTCAATTAAGTTTAATTATTTATCATTAATTGGTTCAAACATTAAGGTTATTATCTAAGCTTTATAAAGACTGTTTAATTGATAATCTGTTGATTGACAATAGTTACTGATTTGAACATTAATTCAAAATTTGCGCAAGGTTTAATCCCAATATTGTTTAGCAATTATATTTAATTGGGACATTTGCCAACTACGTTTATATTTTGGCTTATAAAATAATTTTTTATATGTGTAGATTATATTGGTATCAGCTAACGATATTAATAGCTAATTAGTAGCATTTTAGCATGCTATTATGAAGATAATCAGTTAGGGCTAGCTAAGAGTTAAAGCAGCTTTTCTGGTAGTTAGTCATATGTATATTCATGAACTACTATTTATTGTAGGCAATTATTGTCAAAATGAATGCTATAACAATGATTAATATTTTCCACATATATTATAAATATTCTCACTACTATATGTTTCACTATTTTATTAGCAATAAATAAATTGGTTTAAAACTGCTTATCTGTAATTACTTCAGTTGAAGTGTTAGGCTTAGTTATTTTTACAATACTTAAGTTATTTTAGGTGTGTTTAAGATCCCTTATTATAAGAAAACTTGATAACTAGCTGTTGGCATAATTTAACATCTATCTTTTTATCTAATCAGTTGATCAAGCATATGCACCTGTAAAACTACCAAGTTTTTACAGCAATTTTAAATATAGTTTATCAAAAGTAAGCATATGTAGCTTAAAACTTCAAAGCATTATAATTAAAAGTCTTATTTCATAAAATAGTTTTGCGTCTAAAAATCTTTAAACTAAAGGTTAATCTTATTTTTAAATCAGTCATAAGTTAAAAATGATATATTGAAAATAATGTGGTCCATATCTATTATATAGCTAAGTGGTATAAAAAGTAATTGTATATAGGTTAAGCTTATTATAATAACCTTATGGAAAATCTTCAGCATTATTATATTCACATTGAAAGGGCTTATATACTTAAGCTCTTGTTAAGTATAATACTCCTATGTCTACCTTGATCTGATGTAATAATCTTATGGTTCTACAGGTACACAGGCTTGTTAACAAATAGACTAATCGATGATAAATGCTAGTGTATGGAGATAATTAGCCTGTCAAGTTTCTGATATAAGGGAATTTAACCTCACTTAGTGCAATTGAGAAATAGAAAGGTAAGCCAATCCTAAACCCTTTGACTGAAGCAAACACATTAGACAGTTTAAATCTAAATCTTACCTTCATAATAAAAGTTAATATAATATAGTGATGAGAGTATTGACAGACATGTGTAAAACAGCAGTCATTGCAGTCAAATTCATCTTAGCACACATTGCTTATTATAAGTAATATTTTTTCATGATCTGGACTTACTTCCTAGAAATTGTGTTTTCAAACTTAGCAGGCCCTAGCTAATTATCCATGATATTAGTGTGCTCAAACTCTACAATAACAGCTATGAAATCAGCAATTACTATGGATAGATTAGAAATGAGCAAGTACCCAATTGACATGACACTTACAATTATAAACATTGTTGGCAATGGTCCCCATTTGACATGATTGTAACTGACTTTCAAATTGAATCCTTAATGATTTATAATTTATTGTTTAATTAGCAACTATTACCAATCAAATTTCTGTTGGTTAACAATATTTGCAAAGCTTAATTTTTAGCTTAACATCAAATGAACCAGCTAATTAATTAGCAATATAAGAATAATCTGAGCCAGTGCTGGATAATATGACCATAGATAAAATTTCAACATCTGATAAATCTCATTTAGAGTTTAAAATATGATACTTAGTGCTCCAAAAGTGAATATCAATTATAAAAGTTTATTAGTAGCTACAAAATAGTTTGGGATTTAATATACAAACAGCATACTTTACTAAGGTGGGCCAATGTTAGGTCCAAAAAGCCACACCAGAATATGAAAAAGTGAAAGGACATAAAGTTTATCTGAGTGGTGAGATATGATGTTATAAGGTTTCAATTAATCTGTAGTGTCTAAGCCATATTTGGCTAAAATATATAAGTTTTTCCAGGATGCTAAGTTGCATTCCTGAATTATGTCAACTTATAGATATGGCTGATGTTGACAAATCCATACTACATTTGTTGGAGATACAACTAGGATGACTGAAAATACTCTAGATCAAGATTCAATATCTCAGTCTAATAAGATGGAGAAATTTAAATCTGATATTTCTTATTCTCAATTTGGCCAAAGAAAGACTCTTCAGAGTTATTGACCTGCTAAATTTAATCAACCCAAAGAAACTCAGTAATTAGAGATGGCCAAGCAATTTGAATTGACTAATCATTTTGAAAGAGCTAGGCCTTGTTAAGAAGGTTGATTGCATCTAACTAGAACTCTATTAGATATGATCATCATGAATATCATAATAATAATGATAATCAACAGTATTGGTCCTCTGGTAGGAAAGATCTTACCTTGGATGGATCAAGGAAATCATCGCAAAGAACCCCTACATTTTCCCTATAAATATCTCTAGTCTTTAATTAATAAAGTACCTAAATTCTCATTTCGCATAGTTAAATTTTGGTCTATTTTCTTACAGGATTCTGTATTTATGATTGGAACCAACTATAGTAATGGAACTAATAACTTCATTACAATTGTGTCAATCTTTGCTAGAGCTATGAAACTAATAATTTTGTAGCCTTTGTCACACCTGCTTATAGAATTTCTCACAAAATTCCAATAACATTCTAGTTTGAGGCATTATTGCACTTGAAATTAGCCAAATCTTAGATGATTATAAAAAGGCTTTTACACAAATTACTCTTGTTGAAAGTTTTATGTGTTGCACAATTTAGAATCTTATGTCATAGTTTAAGTTTATATAAAGGGATATTACACATTTTATCACATTATAAGTTATGAAATATGGTGTAGTATTAAGTTAAAAAGAGTGCTTTTAAAAGAAAAGTTTATGAACCTGAAAGACGCTAACAGCAGCCAAGGAAGTATCAAGATATGCAGACTGGTAAATATACTTAAATTAGTATAATACACATTTTATTCTATATAAACTCAACTAAAATAATTTTATTTTTTGTCTATCCTTTATGCCATATGCACACACCACCAAACATTTTCTCTGATTTTAGGTTGTAATAATTTTTATGCTTCAGACTTCAGGTCTTTCCTGGAATTGCCTTTATGGCTGATTTTAGATATGTAGATCAATCTGAGTCATAGTATGTTCCTTATGTGTGAGGTAACTTCTTCAATGACTATAATGCGCCTATAAATTTGTCAGAGGCATGAGTGCAAAGCCTTATAATCAGTTCTCTGAGAAAATAACTAGTGTTAACTGCTTTTTAATCCATAATATACTAAGAAAGCCAGAAAAGTTAAATACTAAAAATATTCTGTGGGCAGTTGGGTGGCATCGGGTTAAATACCATTTAGTTTTTTACTCATAGGCTTAAATTGTATAGGTCTTCATCAAGATAGTTTTTTGTAGTGCAAAACCAAAGAGAGTGTAGATCTTAAATCATATTTTAACTATACATCTAACAATATTTTTGATAAAGCTGCTTTAGCAAATGGTCAATAAGGATCAATAGATCATCAGATTATGATCCATAAACCAAATTAATCAGATGATATTCTAATATTTTAAAAGTAGCAAACTAGCTCACTCACATAGCTGGATGTAGTTCCTGCTAATAAAGAAATTTAAATGTTTCTCTTCTATATATAAAAGATTACACTATCACTTAAGCGTGCTCTTGTTATTATACTGACAGCCTTGACATGATTTTACGTTACTTAATCCCTATATCAAACATAAAATTACTCCCCTCTATTTATTGTCAAAATTATGTCCTTTTAACTCACTTTATTTTAGATACCATTTATGTTTATCTAAGTAAGGTACAACTTGTTATAAATTTCATCTATATAATAATTTGTAAAAAGTATAAAGTTAGTTTTTTGTACACACATCATATTAATCAAATAAAAAATAGATCAAGAAATAATTACTGGTGCTTTATTATAAACCAAATTGTTTGTTTTTAATTACAGGGCTATTATATATGTGAAATCTAAAACTTTGAAGCTCAAATGTTAAGATCCTATTGAGAAATGCGTTTCTTTATTTTGTGCATCCAATAAGGGATATCTAACCCTTGAACCAAGTTTAGTTTATAGTACTTTTCACTAGTTTATTGTATATTTCCCAATGGCCATTAAAATTTTATGTGACATTCTATTTATATCTAGAAGCTAAAAATAAGATTCTTCTACAGATTCAGATTTATTGTTAAATTTAGGTGTTCATAATTCTAGACTATATGAATTATTTGACCTGCTTCTGTTTTTAGATTTTGGGTTTCTGCTACCAAAACATGTATTTCTTCTAATTTTATTCTTTTATAATAACCACATTATTCTAGGAATAAACACATGATGCACTTGGATTTGCCTAGTCAAAAAACAAGGCTTTTAGATAAAATATTTCATATATTTTACCTTCAAAATGTGACAAAAATTGAAACAGGATCTAAATGATTAATCTTATACTTTTATGTGTTATCTAAATAGACTTACCATATCTAGTTAGTTGCTTTTAAGTTTATTTCACTGTGCGCACTCTCACTCTCAAATTAAAAAGCTCTGATATGCTAAGATGCTTATTGCATAATAGGTAGTAAATAAATCCTATTTACAATAAAGGATCTGTTCCTATTAGCTAATAATCTGATTATTAATATGATAAGACAATCCTTAGGGTAGCCATAACATTTAGGCTATAAACTTTTGCTTAAAATTTTAAGTTTATCATGATTTTACTGGTATAGACTGATTATAAACTTGCCTTTGTAGCTAAATCTGATAAATTTTTGTCTAAAAGATGCACGGATAAATTTTTAATTATTAACACTTGTAATAAATAGGTTAGATAAACTTTAATGGAATTAAAAGCCTCTGAAATCTCAACTTAAGTGCTTTAAGTGGAGTTTTATGGAATGCAATATAGAATAATGGTAATCCTTTTTTCACTTTGATCACTTATTCAAATAAATTCAAAAAAATTCTTGCTCAACCAGTTTTTTGCCTGTGCCATGCCAAACCTATGTTAACACAATTGACACTTGCTACTCCTGCATGTGATGGTGGAGTGCTGCCTCCTGGCATATATCACTTTCTTCCAAAAGTTCCTGGGCTAGCCCAGATAGCCCCCCAGACACTTCCAGTCACTACTCATCACCTTGGGATTAGCCCACCACTTCACATTCTCCCATGTGGTGCTATGAAGCCCCCTAATGCTCCCTTGGATCAACTTGCATTTTGGCTTTCAGGTCAAGTATGGGAACCTCTTCCATTATGCAAGCGCATCCATAATGGAGATGACAATGGCAGTATACAAACACACCAGTTTTATAGATTTCCACCCATCAAGGGGTATTTTGACCTTGGCTTCTCTCATGAAGCCCTTACAATGGCAGCAGCAAAGCTGCTTTTTATTTACAAATATACCCCTATCTCAACCTTCAGAACATGCCTGCCAGATAAGTCCACGCTAGTGGTCCAGTTTGCCAGCTTTTCCTCCCACCTCTCCCTTCAAATGATCCCACCACAAACTCATTAAGGGTTTGGCAGCCTACAGAACTGACTCCATGTTGCAGTTTGTGGTGCCCAATGGTACCAATCATCTTTCTGAGCCTCAAATGTTTGCGATGATCCACCTTTCTGCAATGAAACCCACCTCACAACAATCCTCCCACACTGTGATCAGAACCACCCCTGACCATCTTTTCTGGGCACTTCAAGGATGGCTGCATCATCTGTACTTTGTGCTTTGATCTCAACCATTTAATGTGCATGTGCCCACCATTTTTTATTGAAGCGCTTCCACTGCTCCTCTCTCTTGTGTCAGCCCCACTGTTGCCTCACTGAAATTTAAAAATGGGGATTGATCCTCCCTCCACATCCTCAACTGCTGCAGGTGCTGCTCCTGCCACTTCACTCAACCAGAGCTTGACTACCAGAACTATTCCTGAGCAGATTACAGCTCAGATTCTGGAAGAATTGCCATAGTCAATGGTGTGTGGCCAATCAACTTCTGCCACCCATCAAACTTCTGTTGCAGGTCCAGTGATGGCCGATTCAAATCTTTTCAAACTCATTAAATGAATCAATGGTGAAAAAGGATCCTACAGCATAAGGCCCAATTTTGCCATAGATGAATTTTTCACCCCACCCCAAATTTAATTCTCCACTGAGATTTACATCCTTGTAATGGGTTTCAAGTTTATAAAAACATCCATAAAAAGGATGCCAAAGCCACTACCAACACCAAATCCCTCCTCTGCCAAGCCCTCCATACAGCAATGGAGCCACTTTTTGGGGGTATTTCTATACTAATTTCCAATAATTATTGAAGAAGTTATAATGATACTTAAGGACTTTTTTTGCAGCAGGCTGCGCATGTATCACCATGGCGAGATCTTAACTTTTAGACCCCAATTACCCTCAGACCTGCCAGCATATCAGGTCTTTTACTTGCGTGCCCAAACTCATCTCTTTTGCTGAACATAAGCTCGCTCAATACATTGAGGTGATGCATACTAATGGCCTCATTGACTAGGAGAATCTGCACCTCTAACTCCTTCTTCCACATGCCACCAATAATCTAACCCCCTTTTTGTCCGCATTTGCCCGCCACCTGAAGCACCTGATAGACAATCACCTCAAACCCTTTTCCCTTCTAATATTAATGCTTAGGCCAACGACAAGGCACTATATCAAGAATTTTTTATATCATTATATGATCATGCCTTTAGTTGCAATATAGCAAAAAAAGATGCATGGAGGGCCCCCTATTGGGTGGGCTCTATTAGTATTAAAATATAGAAAAAATATTAAATTCTTCCCATGAAAGCGTACAATGATGCAAATTTTACTTAAACATATTTATTAGAGCAATTCTAACTAAGATAGTTTTTGCATTTAGATTAAATTAGACATTAAACTGTACACACTATGGCCTGCCAGCATCTTAGTTTTAAGTGCGTCAAAAATGAGTATAATCATGGAAATTCTTTAATATATCATATAAGTCTTAGTATATGGCTTAGCTCAACTCAAGATAGTTTTAGGTGATTACTTTTTGACCTACTTTTAAAAACTTACACTATAATCTTAATTATGATAGCATTATCATATTTACTGCTTTAAAAGAGCAGAATATTAATTTTATGGTTGCCAATGGCGTTTTGTTTGGTAATTTTAGATTCCTTTGTGATGAAGTTTCTAAATTTGAATAACTCCTGAAAGGCAAAGTGTAGGAAAGTTCATTTTCAGCTGGGTTTTAATTAGCTTTTTCAGAGCCATAACCACTATTCACTTTGTTGTGAAACTATGAAGTAACATAAAAAATATGTAAACTAGATATACAAAAAATTTAAAATATGTTATTGTGTCAAAAATTCTTCAACAAATAAGGCGAGTGTAGGCCCTCTGACGTAGAGAGCGCCTTGGCCCTTCTTAATAAAGATCTTCACTTCTCATACAATATAGATTCTAAGCTGCAGCCCGTATCATCTGTCAGCTTCTGGCTTGGTGCAACTTCATTGTACTGAAACTCCTATGTTAAGTTTCTGGGCTTTGGAAAAAAGCTTCACCCTAATCATAACTTGGTGGTCAGATTGAGATGAATCCTTCTAATGGTTCTTAATCCTCTTAATATGTTCAAACCCATTTATGGGCATCATCTCACTAGGAAGCATATTTATTGTTATATCAAGGCCTTATTCTGAAGAGGGCATTAAAATCATTATTACATCTATCCTCAACATTTTGTTCAAATTTATTTATCACAAATTCTGAAAGTGCCCCATCAAGATCCTGTGGTAGAGGGACACAGGCTCAAATAACTCTACTATGAGCCCAATTGATCATGGTACCATGGACAACATACAAAATGAGATTAAGACCCCTCCTTGTACAGGGCTAAGTATAGGCCCAACCAAGAGGTGTCAAGTTTGATAGGTCATCCATTAAGGCAATGATGATAAGCAAAACTTGATATCCAATTTTGAAGGCAGGAAGGGCTAGGTAATGAGCATTAAATAGCGTAGTCTCTTCATGTAGTAATTTTTTCTTAGGTGGAAAGAGCTTGTAGGATAATAATTTCATCAGCTAGTGACTTCATGGCTAACAGTATTTTGGAAAGTGGAAATTTGTAACAGCATTTTCACAATGCTATATAATCGTTAGTCTTTCACTTAGAGGGCTTGGAAAGGATAATAGTGATTACTCAGTATAGCTTATGTGATAGATCAGTAAAGCAGAGGGAGATTTTGATTCTATTGCATGGGTTTGGTGGATGCCATCTTTTAAAGAATAGATATGAGGGTACCTTTCATTCATTCATTCATCCACCCTTTAGTTAAAGGATTTTAGGAGGCAATGAAATGCTGAATGGTACCAACCATAAAGTTAGTTCTTGTATTAATTGCAACTTAAACTAAAAGTATCATTGGAAATTAGAACCATAGGCATCCATATTGTGTGAAAATGAAGCAGAAAAATTAACCAGACAAATCTTTTATAGTAGTGACAGGGATAAAGCTATCTTTGACCCACTTTAAAATGTGGCCAATGACAAGAAGAATATTGATTGCCATGGTGACCCAAGAACAAAGGTTTTACAACAATGATACTTACCACACTTAACGTTGATTATGAAGCCATACTTGACTCTGATATCAATGAATTGAATGTTTCTAAATCCTATAGGTTAAGAATGCTTTCAACATCTCATTAATAGTATTGAGTATTCAAGCCAAATAACATCACTTCATCTGCTATTTATAAGCTTCCTTGATGGCCCTATGTCCTATTCTGGGATGTCCTCAAGGGTAATTTTGGTTTGAAAGGTTGGCGGCATATAAGGCAAATTCTACTGATAACTAGCTTAAAGAGCATCCCATCCTTACTTTGGGTAGCATTCGTCATAGTTTGTAATTCAGCCTTAATCTCAAGTGTCTCCAGCTTCTATCTGTTAGGCTGGCCAATCATATCATATAGGAAGTTTTCTTCAGATACCAACATGGCCAATGTCAGCATCCAAAACAATCCATCTGCAATCTTTTAGATGTTTATGGCAAAATTAAATATAATAAATTCATAAATATATATCATTAACGGCCATTTAACATACTACCATCAATATTCTTCATCTGTTGGAGCCGTTTGAGGAAGGCATAATATGCGATTATGGTGAAATGAGTGTTATATAGATATGATCAAAAAGTTGTAATAATGATAATCATGTTCAAGAATTCTTATTAATTGAAGCTGTATTCCTATTTAGCTTGGTTAGGGCCTTTTTCAGAAGTTAACTTGATGATCCAATTGTTTTTCAGCTTATTTTGATAGTATGGCACCACAGCCACATTGCTAGCGTCAAAAATAGCAAGAAGGGATAGTCAAACCTCAGAGATATGAGGATATAGATGGTTAACTAAGGTAGTTCTAACAAGTTTATGTCATGGAATCTGCCGGGTAAAGTAAGACTGGGCATCCAATATGGGTGTGCAACAACCCAGTGGAAGGCCCAGAATGCCAAGGGCATAGCAGTTCTGAGCAGTTGTAGGAGGGATCCCCTATTAAACTGGTGAGAGAAATGGAAGTTAATTAACATACCAAAGGCCCCCATAAAAAACCAAATGGCTGCCATGGGGGCAACCGCAGGTCTTGCTGGGGCATCCCCAAGGGTGGGAGAGGCAAGGAGGATGACAAATCCTCCTGGGTTTGCAGTTGTTGACCTTTGGCTTTACCTTTCCACCCATTTTGGACTGTTTAATTATTTAGAAAATTTTGAAAATATAGAAATTTTCAGAACTATCAAAATGATGATTAGCTTTATGAATCAAATCAAATCAAATTGCTCCAACCATTGGGAGGCTTTGGGCCTCTTCTTGCATCCATTGGGGGTTTTCAGATTGGGTAGAAAGGTCAGGTACATTGCCAGTGCAGCGAATCAATTTTCTAAATAGATTTAGGGTCAGATTGGCCCTCAGCGGAATAACCCGGATGGTTTGGTGCTGGTTCCCACCTTGCAGTTGTGTGGATGGCAAGTCCTCACCTCTGAACGAAGAATCGCGATTAGTGGAGATGGCCTCACTCCACCCAAATTGCACCAAATCACTAGTAAATCAGCGAGGCAGATCAGGTTGAATTCTCTGATTATTTCGCAGAGTGGGAGGCAATCCCAAAGTTGGTCTTCCAGGTGCTGAATGGGAACCAGGTCGTTGTGAAGAGTTTGGCAGATCTGATAACTCTTCTGAAGTGGCAGATTGACGTCATAGGCTGGCGGCGAGTTTCTAGATCGCGATCCCCATTTGGTGGGCCACTAGATTGATGGCTTGGAGGACCCACTCGATGACCATTGGCCCTAGGACGCAGGAAGTTGTGTACTTCGCTGGGTTAAGTAAAAGTATTGTGAAAAAAGTGGCGGAGCTCACGGAGTGGATTTTGGAGAGAGAAGTTTATTTAAACTTAAAGGTAAAAATGGACCAACAACTGCTCTTTACAGAGATAATTGTCTTATATATATGAAGTGGGGAAAAGGGGGCCATGCAATAAGTTTCTTTGGGCAGCAATAGCTGACATACTCGAGGGTACTCAGCCAAGGTTCAGGACTTCATCATCCAGCTTATGCACAGGTCACCAAAGCTCTGGTAATGTATGCGTTGGATTTACCAGGGATGGACCCTCACTGATCCAAACATAAGCAGATTAACTCATATTGAAGGTGCAGCCAAATTGGGTTCTGCCAGGGTCAATGCTGATAAATTTTTAAAATATTTTTTTAAAATTCTTCCAAAAATAAATTTTGACTTGTATTGCTTTCCTGGACCCAGAATTTCAGATTCAGTATCCCAGACCCAGCTTTCTAACTTGGGAGCCCTTTTCTGAGTTTTGGAGCTCATTTTCTTATTACCCAAGGACATAAAGGATGGCAGAGTGGGGCTCAGAGGGAGGGGAAGCTGCTGTTGAAGGCTCCTGGCCTGCATTACCTCATTGCAGACCTCTGTTATCTTTTCAATCAGAGCAGAAGCAACCAAATGGGGTACTGTGGTGGTGTTTTTTGGTGCCAATGCAGTGACCCAACGTTCAGCCACTACATGACCCAAGTCCCCTCAATTTGAGCCAAGGGCTCCACAGGGGCATTAGGTCCCTTCTTCTTCCTAAAAGGGAACTTTTTCCTATCTAACCCAAGAGGTTGGGTCTCTAGACTTACATTATATTCTCCTTTTTGAACGGGAAGCATTCCTCCTCCTGGTATATGGACCAGGGCATAGTTCTTGTGTCTATTAGGGAGTTTGATGGCCAAAATCATCGCAATTTTCTTGGGTGGATAGGGAGCTTCAGTATGTGACTTGTGGAACTCAGCTACCAACTCCTTGCAATTCTCACAATCCTTTGCACTTACCTAGCTATCTTCATAGGATGGGTAGCCTTTCCATGCAACCAAATACCGGACTGACCTTCTTGATTTCCTTGAGGCCAGTATTGCCTCCACTTCGGCTTCTTGAGAGTCCCCTATGATAATAGGCGCAGAGGTAGAGAGAAGCTCTCCCTTAAAGGAGGATAGTTGAGAGATGTGGAAAACATTGTGATGTTTCCAATGGGCAAGAAGCTTGATGCGGTATGCACCATTACCCAAGTCCTTCTATACTTCAAAAGGACCAGAGCGCTTACTAGCCAGCTTCCTAGAAGGAACCATCATATTCAGGTGGCGGGTGTCAAGCATAACGAGGGAGCCTTCAGAGATGTCATTTTCAGGAAGACGTTTCCTATTAGCAAACTTCTTATAATCTTCAACGGCTTTTTATAAGTGTTTTTGAACAAGCTTTTGGGTATCTCAGATCTTTGTAACCCATTCCTCTGCTGCGGGCACTGCTGAGGTTAATTTGTGCTCCAATCTGGAAAGATGTGTTGAACCCAGGATGCTTCAAAGGGGGAAATTCCTTTGGAAGAGTGGAAGGCATTGTTGTAGGAAAATTTTCGCTAAAGGGCGGTCTGTGGCCCAACTGTCCTGGGTGGCTGAGGAGTAACAACATAGATATTGTTCTAAAACTTGATTAACTCTCTCCGTTTGCCCATATGATTGTGGGTGATATGCTGTAGAGCGGCAGTCTTTGATGTTGAGAAGCCCCAGCATGATATCCTAAAACCTGGCTGTGAACTGTGGGCCCCAGTCACTTACAATTTCCGTTGGGAGTCCAAACATGGAGAAGACATGAGTGATGAAGAGTGCTGTAGTATCCGCGCTGTTATAGTAGTGTTGCATGGGATAAACAGCGTAAACTTGGTGAACCTATCCACAACCACCATTATGGCATCAAATCCCTTGGACATGGGAAGTTCAACAATGAAGTCCATTGATACTGATTTCCAGGGACCCTCAGCTTGTTGCAAAGGATAGAGGAGACCCTTTTTTCCTGTGCAACCTGATTTAGAGCGGGCACAGGTAACACAGCTTGATACCCATGCTGGTATATTTTTGGAAAGCCCAGGCCAATTGTAGGTTCTTTTAACTAACTTGGCACATTAATTTGAACCAGGATGACCTACAGTGGGTGGGGTGTGATGCTCTTCAAAAACCTACATTCGCAGGGTAGGTGGAACCCAAATTCTATCCTAAAAAGAAGATTATCCCATCCTTTAAGTGGTACAGGGGTCGTTTGCGTTGCTTGGTCTCCAGGTCATTTACCACTTCAATACCCTCTGGGCAACACAGTTGACCTGCTAAAACGCGTTTGCACATGGGGGTTTCTGGAGATGTATTGGCATATGATACCATAACAGGGGCGAGGGAGAGGATCATGGTGGGAGGTACCACTGTAGTGAGCTCAGACAGGTCCTCCTCTGGGCCTGGAGCTAAGGCAGGGTTGCAACTCAGCATATCTGACAGCACATTTAGGGGCCCTTTTACAACTCATTGCGAAGTTAAAGTTGCAAAGATCCCTGTATGTGCGTGCTTGACGGTGAGTCAGCTTTTGGGGGTTCTGATAATACAATAAGGACTTATGGTTAGTGCGTACTGTGACTTCATGCTTTGCTCCTTGAAAAAAATATCTCCAATGAGTCAGAGACCATGCCACCGCAGCCAACTCTTTATTATAGAAAGCCCATGCTTGTTCTGTGGAGGTGAATTTCCTTGAGAAGTACGCCACTAGATGCTCCCTCCCTTCATGCTCTTGTAATAGAACAGCTCCCGCTGCAACTGATGAAGCATTGCATGACACCATAAATGGCTTGGATGTGTCAGCATGCCGCAGGATTGGAGCTGACAGAAAACAGTTTTGATTGCCTCAAAATCCTTTTGACACTCTTCTGTCCATTTGAAAGGGGCATTCTTCCCTGTCAGTGGGTGGAGTGGTGACGCCAGCTGGACGAGCGCAGGAGAAAACTTCTTTAAGAATGTCCCAGTGCCTAGGAAACTTCTCAGCTGTTTTTGGGTGGTAGGGGTTGGCCAGTACTGAATAGCCTCCAGCTTAAATGGGGGAACCGCATACCCATCCTTAAGGACCAGGTTCCCTAATAATGTTACTTCCTCTCAAAAGAATTCACATTTGGATGGCTTGACAAAAGCCCTGCCTTGAGAAGGGCAGCCATTACAGCCTCCAAATCCTTGGTGTGCTGTTCATGGGTTGTGGAGAGTATTAGAATGTCATCAATATAAGCAATGGCACAAGTAAATCTTAGGTCCCCCAGGACATCATCGATCAACCATTGGAAAGTTGATGGTGCGTTCTTCAGTCCAAATGGCATTAACTTGAAATGGAATATTCCGCGCCTTGTTCTGATGGCTGTGAGCCACTCTTGGCCCTCCTTGACCCCTACCTGGTTAAAGGCATTAACCAAATCCAACTTAGAAAAGATCTGGGATTTGGCTACGGGTGTTCAATGGTTTGTTCCAAAGGGAGGGGGTATGGATCTGGAACCGTCACATTGTCAACATGACATAGTCCACGCATGGGCGTAGGGTTCCATCCGCTTTCTGGGAAAAGACAACTGGTGAGGCAATGGGGGAGGATTTCTTGATAATCTATCCTTTGTCCAGCATATCATCTAACCAGATGCCCAGCGCCTTATCTTCTTCCTCTGTGTGAGGTATAATGGGCAATTGATCTTGACAAGATTCACAGTTATCTGGAAAGTTAAGTCATATTCTGAATGTGGAGGAAGTCAAGTTGCTAATCTCATGTCAAGACATCCTTTTATGGGGCTAAGAAATCAGGGAAATCTTGAGGGAGGTCCAACGGGGGCAGCTCAGAGGAAGAGATTAAGCTGAGTGAGGACTATGTTGTGAGAAATTCAATTAATGGAAATTCCCCACTACATCTCTTATTAGCAAAAGAAAGGAGTTAAGTTCCAGATTGATGTTCACCTGTTGGCGTCGCCACCACTCTATCCCCATGATAACAGGGTATAGTAAATCAGGTACCGCTGAAAAGTGATCGCAGAAGCCAAATTTGTGTGTAAAAGAACTGTACTGGGCATTGGATAGTATGGCAGATTATAGGTGTAGATGAAGCCCCTAATATAGGAGGAGCAAGCACCATATCCAGGTCCAGAGAGTGTGCCACTCTTAAATCCATAAAGTTGCCCGCCGCTCCAGTATCCAGGAGAGCTTGTACTGTGACCTTCAGTACTGCTACTCTGAAGGTAATGGGAAACAGGAAATAAGCTTGGTCCTCTTTAATGGCCATGGAAAGAGTGAGGGCAGCGGAAGGTGGGGTGGGTCCCATAATGAGCAGTGGTTCTTTGGTTTCCAGTAAGCTACTCTGCTTCCCATCGGATCCCTCTGAGAGGCTCTCCTGGTCCCCATGCAGGATTGGAAAGGTCGAATCTACCATTATGCCATTGCACATCACTGTTGAGGGGGAGGGACTCTCATGGTCACATATGGTGGGTGAGGCCGACTCAGTGGAAGAAGAACTAGGCTCAGTAGTATGCGCATCAGCTTTCTAATTAGGTGCGGCATGGGCTTCCACTTGGGCCATTTGGGTGGGCGTCAAAATTGTATTACTTGGATTCAATGTCACACTCAACTCCTCATCCTCAGGGAAGGAAAATGGATTCTCCACTGGTGGCAGGTTACTCTTCAGAGTAACCTGCGGGTAGGGAGCTACCACTGCGACCCCAGGGGAGCGCTTCCCTGTGCCCTTGTTCCCTGCGGAAGTAGGAGCGGGTGGTTTGGACTGGACTGAAATGGCAGGGAGGGTGTTCACTGATGGCTGAGATGTCATTACCGCTACTAAGGCCATACTTGTATGGACGGGTTTTGCCCCTACTGAATAGCTAAAGTAATTGCAGCCTCCATGGATACTAAGAGAGGATCCCATGCAACATTGCTAGCTGAAGAGGTGTCCAAGGCAGCTCTGAAAGATGCCACTGCAATGTCTGTAGGAATCCCATCCGAGGGTACTAATGCTGTGAAGGCCTCAACAAGTGATGGCAAGTCATGGACCTTCTGGTGGAGGGTAAAGAGACGGTAAAGACGGGATGCTCTAGATTTTGGTGCTTGGACCGCATTGGATACTATACTTAATAGAGGAGTGTGATATCCCATTTTGGTGGCTGCCCGTAGTACTCCTCTGACCCAATGACATGCTTCCCCATTGAAAGCATCTAAAAGGGCCACACTTCTCTGTGCATAAGTGGGAGTGGGATTTTGGGACCCCTTGGCAGCGAAGTGTACATGAAGCTCAGCTAGAGCATCTAGCATCTTTTCGGCTATTTCAGGTGATGGGACTGGAAGGATTCCCATTTTTACTACAGTTGCCAAAGGTGCAGCCTGGTTGGCTAGTGCTGGATAAATGTTATTTTAGGTTGATAAAAATTGTTTGCAGGCCTTTCAGATGGAGATGAGAGACCAGCAAGAGAAGAATAAGTCTCACAGGGAATGCAAAAGTCATGGTGATAAAGAATGCAACTGTTTTTCCTGATTCCAGGAGGAGGGCGGAAAGTGCTAAGGTTATTGGTCAGTCTATTATGTCATGGAATCTGCTGATTAAAGTAAAACTGGGCTTCCAATCTGGGTGTGTAAACACCCAGTGGAAGGCCCAGAATGCCAAGGGCATAGCAGTTCTGAGCAGTTGTAGGAGGGATCCCCTATTATTCTGGTGAGAGAAAAAGAAGTTAATTAACATACCAAAGGCACCCATAACAAACCAAATGGCTGCCATGGGGGCAACTGTGGGTCTTGCTGGTGCATCCCCAAAAGAGTGTGAGAGTAAGGAGGACGACCAATCCTCCTGGAGTTTGCAGTTGTTGACCTTTGGCTTTACCTTTCCACCCATTTTGGACTGTTTAATTATTTAAAAAATTTTGAAAATATAGAAATTTTCAAAATTCTCAAAATGATGATTGGCTTTATGAAACAAATAGAATTAAATAGCTCCAACTATCAGGAGGCCTTGGGCCTCGTCTTGCATCCATTGGGGGTTTTCAGATGGGGTAGAAAGGTCAGGTACATTGCCAGTGCAGCGAATCAATTTTCTAAATAGATTTAGGGTCAGATTGGCCCTCAGCGGAATAACCCGGATGGTTTGGTGCTGGTTCCCACCTCGCGGTTGTGTGGATGGCAAGACCTCACCTCTGAATGAAGAATTGTGATTAGTGGAGACAGCTCACTCCACCCAAATTGTGCTGAATCACTAGTAAATTGGCAAGCCAGATTAGGCTGAATTCTCCAATCATTTCACAGATGGGAGGTGATCCTGAAGTTGATCTTCCAGGTACCAAACAGGAACCAAGACATTGTGAAGAGTTCAGCAGATCTGATAACTTTCCTGAAGCGGTGAATCGACATCATAGGCTGGTGGCGAGTTCCTGGATTGCAATCCCCATTTGGTGGGCCACTAGATTAATGGCTTGGAGGACCCACTCGACAACCATTGGCTCTAGGATGAAGGAAGCTGTGTACTTCACGGGTAAAGTAAAAGTATAGTGAAAAAAGTGGTGGAGCTTGTAGAGTGGGTTTTGGAGAGAGAAGCTTTATTTATGCTTAAAGGTGAAAATGGACTGACAACTGCTCTTTACAGAGATAATTGTCTTATATATGTGAATTGGGGAAAGGGGGCCATGGAGTACGTTTTTTTGGGCAGCAATAGCTGACATACTCGAGGGTACTCAGCCAAGGTTCAGGACTTCATCATCCAGCTTATGCACAGGTCACCAAAGCTCTTGTAATGTATGCGTTGGATTTACCAGGGATGGACCCTCACTGATCCAAACATAAGCAGATTAACTCATATTGAAGGTGCAGCCAAATTGGGTTCTGCCAGGGTCAATGCTGATAAATTTTTAAAATATTTTTTTAAAATTCTTCCAAAAATAAATTTTGACTTGTATTGCTTTCCTGGACCCAGAATTTCAGATTCAGTATCCCAGACCCAGTTTTCTAACTTGGGAGCCCTTTTCTGAGTTTTGGAGCTCATTTTCTTATTACCCAAGGGCATAAATGATGGCAGAGTGGGGCTCAGAGGGAGGGGAAGCTGCTGCTGAAGGCTCCTGGCCTGCATTACCTCATTGCAGACCTCTGTTATCTTTTCAATCAGAGCAGAAGCAACCAAATGGGGTACTGTGGTGGTGTTTTTTGGTGCCAATGCAGTGACCCAACGTTCATCCACTACATGACCCAAGTCCCCCAATTTGAGCCAAGGGCTCCACAGGGGCATTAGTCCCTTCTTCTTCCTAAAAGGGAACTTTTTCCGATTTAACCCAAGAGGTTGGGTCTCTAGACGTACAGTTTAAGTCTTGGTCCTGCTTGAGATTCCAATGCAAAGAGAATATCAGCTTTAAGCAGAGAGACTAGAGGTTTGGCGAGGGTGGTAAAGGGTGAAATAAACTATCTATAGTAAACAATTATCCCAAGAAATAATTAAATGCCTCAAAGTATTGGGGGAGTCATCTTAAAGATTGTGGCGACTTTGTCTAGGATGTGGTGGATCCCTTGCTTAGTGACTGTCAGGATTCTCCCTACTCTAGGTGAAGCCTCTACTCTGGGGTTACAACTTTATAATATTAGTACATTAAGAATGGCAATTTGTGCTCCTCAACAAATTGAGTTGAGCTATTTCAATGTTTCAGGGATGATCCTTAATAGCAATAATTATTATTTTGATAACTAGCTGCTCTAAGACTATTAGTGATTGATATCAATTTTGATTTGTGTATTCTGATTACTGGCAAATAAAGCCATGGATAAATGATCATTTAACTATCTACAACTCGTTATGTATTATTATGTTATTTTGGAAACCAATGCCAAGGGTTTTCTCTATGCAGGGCATTTGATTGCTATCTCTTGCTTAATATTCTAATTACCTCCATCCTATCCTGAATTCTTTGGTTCTCTCAATTTTAGCCTCAGTACCTTTTTTTTAGTACTAGATTTAGCCTCAGTACCTTAAATACTGCAAGGCTTCATCTGTAACAATTGGTGAATGTACATGGATTTCCTAAGGTTGTGACTTAGGAAATCCGCTATGACAATGGTTACAATCCTAATTTTTTAGGCTTGACTTAATTGGTTAGTTGATGCATCTTGAGATAAAATTAATAATAAATATATACACGGTGGATTTTAATGATTTAAGTTCCTTTAACCCACTAGTGGATGAAGGTTGGGACGCCAGCATTTGTCAAGCTTTAGACACATTTAATTTATTATCCGTTTTTGTAGCTCTTTCAGGACTACTATTTATCAAGTGAGGATGCGTTTTTTTCTCACTTGAAAATTCTACATTATTTTAATCTCCTTATAAAATAATGACCGTTTCCTTATATTTAGCACCAAAATAATTTTATTAAGTTAAGTTTATTAGTTGGGGACCTTAGTCACAATAAACCAGGTTTAGGAGGGAGCATTAAAAGTCCTGATGTGCCGTTTAGAGTGGTTTCACAACATTATGGAATCATGACGAGGTTGCAGTGGTCTTGTGCAGCTGAGTGAAGATGATTGGTGACAGAAAAGGCGAGTTTGGATTCTTCCATACCTCAACCAGGCGGGTCATCAAATTATGTGCATCATTGTATCGCCCTGAAAGCAGTATCTGGACTCCCAAATGTGGCAGAACTCAACTGTTCCATTGGACGTTAAAAACGGGATTTGCACACTGGCGCAACCCTAATGCTCAGAAGATTGAGGCGACTCTCTTCCAGAGTAGGCTTGCATAAGCTGAGGTGGCAAATAAGGCCTTGGAACCAATTTGTTACTTACTTTTCAGGTCAACATTTCCTGGAAAGCTGTGAATCAGACAGCTCGCAAGATGGCATGGAGTCAAATGTCCCAAGCATTGATCTGAGCCCTTAAATCCTCTTTGTTGTTGTACTGGATTTCCAGAAAAGGGGATGGGGATCTTGGAGGTGGGTGGTTGGACCACTGGTTGAGGCCGCATGCGCCTATCAGCAGACCTCCAGGAGAATGTCAACATTTTCTGCAAACCTTGGATTTCCAGTCAACCCCTTCAAGCTTTCCCTGTCACAAAGCCACGCATTGGGAAAATTGCCAGTTGTGATTCCCCCACACAGAATGACAGATGTGACAAGATTTCAGTTTCAAAGGGGAATAGAACAATTGTTGATTGTACATGGTTTTCCTAAGGGTGGAACTTAGGAAATCTGTTACAACAATGATTGCAATCCAATTTTTCTGAACTTGACCTAATTTGGTGAGTTAACATTTTTAGATCAAATTTAATAAATTTTATTTTTGTGGCGGATTTTATTAAATTTAGGTTCCCTTGATTCACTAGTAGATGAAGGTCAGAACGCTGTCATTTGTCAAGCATAGGACATGCTTAATTTATTATTCATCACATAGCTCTTGTAGGGCTACTATTTATAAAGTGAGGATGCATTTCCCTTCCCTCACTTGGAAATTCTATATTATTTTGTTTTCCTTCCAAAATAAAGCCCGTTCACTTATACATAGCACCGTTATAAAATTATTAATTTAAGTTTTAGTAATTGGGGGACCTTGGTCACAATAAACCAGGGTTAGGAGGGAGCATTCAAAATCCTGGTGTGCCGTTTAGAGTGGTTTCACAACATCATGGAGTCATGACGAGGTTGCAGTGGTCTTGTGCATCTGAGTGAAGCTGATGAGTGACAGAAAAGGTGAGTTTGGATTCCTCCTTACCTCAACCAGGCGGGTCAGAAAATTTTGTGTATCATCATATTGCCCTGCGAGTGATATCTAGACCCCCAAATGTGGCGGAATTCAACTGTTCTGTTGGACGTTTAAAAGGGATTTGCACGCTAACAAAATCATGACACTCAGATATTGAGGCGACTTTCTTCCGGTGTAGGCTTGCATATGCCAATGTGCCAAATAGGGCCTTGGGAGCCCGTTTGTTACACTATCCCAATAAACTCATTGTTTCTCTTACTATTAGTCCCTATTGTAGGTTTTTATGCCATATGGGGTAACAAGCCCGCTTGCAATTTCAGGACCCCTGACACAACTAAGAGATAGTTGTATTTCATCCCCTGCGTCCTGACAAGTTGGTTCTCACTTCTAGGGCCCCAAACTAACTGAGTAAAATACAATTTATGAAGGAGGAGGAGCAATCATGCCTTAACCTTCTGCACCGAATGTCAAGTGGTCAAGCCCAAGATGAATTAAGGGAAAAGACCTCAGATCAGATGCCAACAGTTCAAGATGCCAAGGAATCTAAGCGCAACCTAGAAATCCCTCAATAGGATCATATTGGGTGTTTTTCTGGCTGATCTGATTATTTTGGTGCTAGTTGAATGATTTTCCCATCTGGTCCAATCTGCTTAAATAATAATATAACTAATCTAGTATTTCATATACCTTACTAACCCTAATAGTTGATTTATAAAACTTTCAGAACCTCCTGCTCTGTCTCAAAAATTAGACGTTATAATGGTTGGGAGAAGCTGCTAACTAAATACACTAGATTTGATGACATTCCAAATTATGCTCCACATCCAATTGAGTTGAGCTATCTTGATGATAAGCTGATATTAAAACTATTGGGGCCAATACCCAATGCCTTTCAGTAATCCAATTAACTGGAAACTGATGCCAAGTATATATTGAAGATTATATAAAAATTTCTGAATAATGCTCCACATTTAATTGGATCAAGCTCTTTTGAGGTTTTCTGGCAAATCGATGCTGAGGATAAACCAACCAATACTGCTAGCAACCAATGCCAAGGACTTTCAATGGGCAAGGAATTTGATTGTCATCTTACCCAATGTATTACTGGCAACTGATGCTGAAAATAACTCTAACCAGAATCCTGCTAATGTAATCACTCCATCTCCCTTTAGACCATACACCAACCCGCTACAATGTGGTTCTATCCTACAAAACATGGACTTAAGAGGCTTAACTGTCTCTTTTGTTCACCTCTATCTACCCCAAACAACGCCCAAAGATTATGACTATCCTGACTCTTCCTCTCCAGTTGCAGATGTCATGACTCTTGGCTCCCAGTCGAGGTTTGGAGGGGGTTCTTTCAGGATTCACCCTACTCTGGGTGAATTCTTTACTCTGGGATCACAACTCATTAATAATAGATAAATAATGAATGCCAATTTGTGATCCTCATTAGATTGAGTTGAGCTATTTTGATGTTTCAGGGATGATCTCCAGTAGCAGTTATAATTAATTATAATAAACTAGCTGTTTTAAGACTATTGATGATTGATCCTGATAGTGAATTGTGTATTCCAATTACTGGCAACTAAAGCCAATGATAATCAATCATTTAATTATTTACAATTTATTAGTATTTTATGTTATCAGCAACCAATAATGAGAGCTTTCTCTAAGCAAGGAATTCATTTGCTTTTATTGTTTAAAATCTATTTACCTTACACATATTCTGAATTCTTTACTCCTCTCACTTTTAGCCTCAGTACTTTAAATATTGTGAGGCTTTATTGGAATAAACCTATCATTTCACTTACTATTAGATCCTATTATACGATTCTATGCCCTAAAGGGTGACTAAACTACTGGGCACTTCAAGGACCCTAATGCAACTAAGGGATGGTTGGAATTCATCTCCTTCATCCCAACAGTGGCTTTGTGCTAAGGCATTTCTAATTTGGACTAAGAGAATTAGCATTTGTAAGGTTTAATCTTGCTGGATGCCTGGATAAGCCAGTTATCCAGTTTGTGGAAATAATTAAAAGACACAATAAATTTTTATTGAGAATACCATGATGTCATAGAGGTATACCAATATACACAAGAACTATATGTCTCCAATTAGTTCATCCATAGCTCACTAAAATGTGGCTGGGGCATTGTATAGCCTTGTGAAAATTGTATCAGTTCAAATACTTTTTCATTAGAAATTAGTGCACACTTGGATCAGACTTTTGGTGCTAGCTAGATATACCAATTCACATAGGCGAGATCCATTTCCTGGAGATACTGGGCTTTGGAAATGGTGTGTAACAATTCAATGATTTGAGGCATTGGGTAAATATCATCTTGGTTAATATGTATACCTTCAGTAATACATAACAACTTAAAGACAACTATCATATCTGTGCCAAGTGAGAGGGGCGATGCTACAGACTTTAGGATGGTACCAACTGGCCTAAATCTAATAACTCATTATGTTCCATACCAAATTAACCTTCATATATTGTACTCTTCTGGTAAGGCTATGCTCAAATAGGGAAAAAATCTTCCATTTCTATATTATGCATGACTCCTTTCATCATATGTCTGAATTTAACAAGATATGCTTTTTTATGTTTTAAAGTTAACATTTTCTTAATTTGGCATTCATCTTAGATAATTTAATATAGTTATGATGATTCTATAGACTTTCAAAAACTTTAACCTGTTTTCCAATAACTTTTTAATGCCCAAAAGACACCACCGCTATTGCCTAACTTTTGGAAATGGTTAAAGAAGTTCCAACTTATTATTAATTTCTAATGATATAAGTCAATGATTCATAAGTACTAAAATTACTTTTGAAACCATTGCCAATGATATAATAGTTAAATCATTAGGCAATAAAATCTCATAAATTGAATTATTTTTTTGATTTTATATTTGATATACTCCTTGGGTAGAGTGATAAAGTAATATTTTTTGGGGGGAGGATGTCAATATCTACAGATTATTTATCTGTGAAGAATAAAATGTTATATTTAATTTCCATTTTTTCACATATGAGGTTGGGCATTATATTGTCATCTCACACCTATAAAAACCATGCTTTACATACTTAAAAGACCTATTTAGAGTTCTAAAGTCTGAAAGCTTCTAATATCTTAATTATCTTGCTATTCAGATTTTTATGCAAAGTTTTCCTAAGTTTATTATAAGAATAGTCGTCAATATTACTGACAATACCCTTTATGGCTTAGATAAGCTTACTGTATCCAGAAAGCAAAGAATCTTATTATTAAATCCCTCCATGAACTTCTAAAGTAGCTCACTTTTTAAGATTGGTGCTCACTACACGGTAGATCTAAGTCATTGATTACAAAACAATAGTTATGAAAAAAGAGGAGAACCGTTCTGCAAGGGGAGTGTTGCCCAATTTTGTGGTAATAACTGAAAAAACGGATAAAGTAAACATGGAGTGTGTTGGAGAAAGGGCAATTATGTTAATGCAAAAAATTTATGGCATTAGTAGAACTTCTACAAAAAGAATTTCAAAAAATCTATCACTTGCTGATGAGTTGGAGAAAACGTGCTGTAGAAGACCTAATTTGAAAGAATGGAAACTAAAGATTGCATAATGTATATCTTAGGTGGAGGAGAAACGCCTTAAAGCTAAATGATAAAATTACTAAAATGATTCTTAGCTCATTACCCAATTGCAGTAATAATGGATTAAATTATAAATGCATTTGGATCATCCCTAGGTATTTACTATTATACCAAAATTGGACACTAGGAAAATTAGGCGAAAATTTTTATGCCAAAAAGCTTATCCAAGTCAGAGGAAAGATCAGCAACAATTGCCTTAAAATTAAGGAATTTAAACCAACTCTAAAAATGCTTAAATTACAAATCTTTGTATTCCTGTATCTATCAAACTTATTGAAATGACTATGGTGGAATGTGGCGATATTTAGAAATCAATTAACATAATTAATTTTTAGATACTGAAAGTCAGATTTCTGTACTACTAATTATAACAAATGGCTGGACTTACAAGAAGGCAAATAACAACATTTAAAGTAAATTAATCAGGCCAGAGCGCAATAAAAACCAAAAACAAAAAATTATATGTATTATAATGAGAGGGATGACACCATAGATGCTTTGCTGATATGTTCTCTCAATAATCTTAAATCATCACTTGAGCAGGAGCACTAGTTAATTTAATGCACTAAAATTTAATGAATTTGGAAATCCATCACTATATAGAATTACATCTAACGATGTTTTAGCCTCTTATAAGATAAAGACTTCATAGATGGTCAAATATTTTACAAATTAGTGGGATAACATTCAATACACTAAAAGAAGGTTGCTAAGCTATTATATATATGTGATCACATGTGAACTTTGTTAAAAAAGGTGCAATTTATCTGTCATAAAATCAATAAGGATGGACAAAATTGTACATTTCTGCAGATCAAAGGAATTGAAAGAAAACGCCAACATGGTTAAACCCTTTGATAATATGAACCAAGTGAACTATCTTAGAAAAGACCAGATGGAACAGGCAAGGAACAGTTATTTTCGCTTGTGTTCAAGTTCCACCTGATCAAAATAACAACTAAACAGATTATATGTAGCACAGCTTTTTATGAAAAAAGACTATGAACCTCAATATAGCAAGTATTGGGTACTGGAGTGCATATAATTTCTTGTCTAAGTACTAATGCAACCAATCTTTAGATACTTGGGATATACATGTTCTTATATCAAAAAAATCAGGATATGCAAATAAGAATGAAGCAGGATGACTTTACACCCAATGACATCAATATTTTATTATAAAGATTGCATTAGGGTATAATTTACCAAGCCAACCAATCAACTTATTTAAGAATTTAATTTGGCAAATTTCACTGCTTTTTTTACAAATGAACAATACTCCACAGGTATCACATTGTACTATTTTATAATTTGGTAGTTTAGGAAAATAGAGAACAGTCATCAACAGTGTGTTAATCTAATACTAAATACAATAAGTCAGTGAAGAAGGTAAAACTAACACCATATCTGGACTATAGAAAGGAATAAGGTACCGCAGGACTACAAACCATCACCTTCAATGGGCCATTTAGTCTTTTCCATTATGGTTGAGTAATTGTTGTTAAAGCATCAGAAAATTTTAACCAAACCAAAACTATAAGATGTTAGTTGCACTGACTTCATGCAACAGTATGGGGTTTAGTGTACCTCTTTCTGCTAAGCATCACTTTTCAAAAATCAATTTAGCCTTAAATTTAGCTCCACTAAAGAGATTTACAAAAACTATTAGCAAATATGGCGGGAAACCCCACAAAAGAACCCGCGGGCTCTGACAAACGAGCCAGCACCACCCCCAAACGAAGCAACCCTCGTTTACCCACCTCAGGGTCAACCAGAATCACCCGCTCTCAAGCAGTGGCCATGAAAGCAGGCACCACCCCCCAACCTGGAGCTACTTCAACTAGCACCAGTTCACCTGATCGCACTTCTGCAACCTGCACGCCCAACAGCTCTGCGCGCACTACCTCCCACCAACCCGCTGGGCCCCCTCCAACCAAGGAGGCCATCACCCAAGCTGTTTTAATGGCGTCTGCTCAGTTGAATGCAACTCAGCCCATCCAGGCATTCACCTCCCCCATTGTGTCAGCTAATTCAGCCCCATCTATTATTGCTGATGCCGTGTTTCTGGCTTCCCCCATGAGGGGCGATACCCAGCTACCTGGCCCCCAAACCCTCAGATGTAAGGTTGGATTAGCCGCACATTCTGGTTCACTAAGCACCAAATTGGGACAATCTACTCTTCCCAATGGGGATTCAAATGGTTCAGATTTTGGAACTTCACACCAGTTCCAATCTCACCCATCCCAATTAAACCCCATAATCGGCACTTCTCAAGTTGGCATTTTATCTCCATATGCTGAAAACGACCAATTCACCAATCAGCCAGTGAGTTTTGCCCACGAAATCACAGCAAATACTTGGCCTGAATTTACCCAAATAGATTGGGATGGTGATGAAACATCGCCCTCCTCCCAATTGGCTGGAGTTAATTCCAATCTGGATGGGCCTCCCCAATTTAGCGAGGCCCAACAATTACATGGCCCCCAAACCCTCGGATGTAAGGTTGGATTAGCCGCACATTCTGGTTCACTAAGCACCAAATTGGGACAATCTACTCTTTCCAATGAGGATACAAATGGTTCAGATTTTGGAACTTCACACCAGTTCCAATCTCACCCGTCCCATTTAACCCTATAATCGGCACTTCTCAAGCTGGCACTTTATCTCCATATGCTGAAAACGACCAATTCACCAATCAGCCAGTGAGTTTTGCCCATAAAATCACAGCAAATACTCGGGCTGAATTTACCCAAATAGATTGGGATGGTGATGAAACATCGCCCTCCTCCCAATTGGCTGGAGTTAATTTTAATCTGGATGGGCCTCCCAAATTTAGCGAGGCCCAACAATCCGCCCCTCAATTCAATATGACGCCAGCAACTGCTGTAACATTCCAGCAACAAGGTAACTCCGAAAACTTGTCCAAACCACCAGCTCACACTCAACCCGCGATTGCAGCCCAAAGCAAACACAAACATACCAAAGGAGCCACTGGGGCGTGGCAAAAACCTCTGGCACCAACGCTACCCAAAGCTTATCCACATGAAGTGGCGTTTATTGCTGATGTTAAGAAGAAATGGGCCGAAACTAGAGCGCAAAAAGCTCTACCTCACTCAACCCTCTCCCATGCAATTCGCCTTTATTTTGGGCGTAACCCTGTTGAATTCTATATGTAGATTACTTCTCATACTTTGCAGCTATCGCGGAGACATTCCCAATTAACACCACCATCCATGAATCAGTGGAGGGCCACTACATCGATGTGGGCTTCACTGAAGCTGCCCTAGCTGACCATGCTGCCACCCTCCAGATCATTATTCCGCGTGAATCTCTTTGCATCTCCCGCACACGCTCTCACCTGGAGAAAATTTCATGGGTTACTTTTTCTAACCTACCAACGACTGTTGATCCTGAGTCTCTTAAACTGGCGCTCCATCGTGGTTTAATGGAGTTTGGGTCTGTTCTTTCAGTGGACTTTAGCGTCCCCTCTTACTATGCTCCCACTCAAAGAGCTCGCACTGCTAGGGCGTCGTTCATCCCCTCCCCCACTGTATCCCGCAACATTGAGGTTATTCCTTGTGTAGCAGTAGTTGGGGCATTCCCTGAGATCTTTTTTGTCGACCCTGATCAGGCGCGCCCCCGGTGTTCATGGTGTAACGCCCTTGGACACTTGTATAGTGGCTGCACAGCTCAAAAACAAGCCCTCTTAGCCACCACCCAGGGGCCTAAACCAGGCCAAAAACGATCCCACGTGGCCGCAGCAGCAATTCCACAACCCACACAATGGGTTCCCGTTCAAGACCTGTCCCCTGAGGCCTTACGCCTAGCAGTTGAAACAGCTAACCCCACTATTGGTATGGGATACCTTCGCGCTCATGCCCCCCTTCCAGTGGGCACCCCCTCCAATCTCCCAGAGTCAACTCCCTCTCTCACCAAGCGCAAGGCATCTCCCACAGGGTGCCCCTCATCAGCCACCCCCACTTAGGGCTCCGCGGCACCCCCACCAACCTCCACCAGCGATTTATCGCATCAACCCTCAGCTCCCAATGGAGCTATGCCCACCAGCATGGACTGGCAATCTGCGGCCTGAGGTAGAAGTGCCATCTCAAAGAGTCCTACCCCAACCCCACAGTCCATTTCGCGCGGATCCTTTGCAGTGTTGGAGGAAGTGAATATGGACTCAGACTCATCAAATGGGGACACCGCGGAGGTCGCCATTGAGCACCCTCAGGTCCTTCCCCTGCAACGGAGCGGGGCAGCATCCTAGGCTGGCTTACTGGGTCCTCCGCCCCCCCACCCTCTCCTTCCCCTCAGAACCCTCGACGCTCCTCACGGATTGCAGCTAATAGTCAAGCTAAAGGACTCAAAACTAGCCGCCTCACAGCAGCAGGTTTAAGCGCTGGCAACCCCCAGGACATGGAGGGGAACAGCTATGAGTCCCCATGGCAGCACCCTGGCCCTGCAATCCATCAACGCAAATGGGTTGCGGGACTTTAAGCAGAGAGCCCGCCTCCTCCGCAACTTCAGGTAAGCACAAATTGACATCGCTGCTGTCCAGGAGCCCCATATCCTCCCCCACGAACAATCTGCATGGAATGAACATTTTGGAGGCAACTCCTTCTGGACAAACCATGTCGCCCTTATTGTTTTAAATCCCCAGGTTAAAACCCATTATTTTTCACAATATCTAGGTGGCCGCCTTATACTGGCCAAACTATACCACTCCTGACTTCTCTTTCTTCGCTGCAAGCATCTATCTGCCTAATGCAGGTCAGGAGCAAAATTGGCTCTTGAAAGAGCTCGTCCAACTCAATCTCCCATGGAATACAGTCCTCTTAGGAGAATTTCAACACAGCCATAAGTCGCGTCTGTGACTCTTACCCCCCTGCAGCAAAGGAACGCCCTGGATCAAGTCGCCTTCAGGATTTCCTTCGCCTGAGTGGCTTTATAGATGCGCTTCCACCCTCCGCGTCTGGCCTAGGTTGCATGACTAGGATCCAGTATGATGGAGGAGCTTTCCAGTCAGCGTCACGCAAAGATATACCACTGATTGGCCCCCTGCTAATTGGCCGTGTCTCCTCTCCCATCTCTCGTGACAACCATCTGAGTGATCAAAGGTCACTCACCGTTGTCCTCACCACCACACTTAGACCGTCGCATAGGTTCTGGCCTAAGGTTGCCCCAGCTCCTCTCAACAACCCCCTCACTAAGGAGAAGCTGTCTATGACCATCCGGGAGACTCTCACCTCCCCCCACCCCACCTGCTTGACCACAAGGCTAGATGGGCGGTGACCAAGGAGGGCATCACCCGCGTTGCTTACAACTGTGCCAAAGCCCAGATGACCGCAGCTCGCGCCATAGTCAAAAAGGGCGGAAGCCAGAATCAGACATATGGAGCGAAACTGCCAGCCTTCGCCCTCTCCCAGATGGTTGGAAGACTGGGAAGCGGCGCAGGAAGCACTCCGCTTGGAGTTTACACTGCAAGAAGAACGTGCAGCAAACTTTACAACATCTCGTTACTATGCTCAATGAGAACGCCCCACCCGCTTCTTCTTTCAGAAACAGAAAGCCCGGTCAACAGCGCAGGATATTACTGCACTGAAGATTGGCACTACAACCACTTCGGATAAGGAGGAAATCACGCAGGAACTACACCGCTTCTACTCCAGCCTCTTCCATGCCACCCAGGTGGACCCATCAGACATCCAAGACTTCCTGTGGCGGGATCCAGAGCCGCCCATTGACCCACGGGATGATAAGGCTCTACTGGCGCCTATTTCCATCCAGGAGGTGATGGAAACCCTTCTGAAATCCCCACGGCTTAAAGCTTAATGCCCAGACGGAATACCCTTCGAGGTGTACCTTCTGGAACCTGCGGTGATAGCCAGAACCCTCCGCGACCTCTTCGCTGCACTCTTAGTGAATGGCGAGGTCCTCCCTGACTCCAGAGGCTCAATCACAACCCTCATTCACAAGAAGTCAGACCGTGAGAACCTGGCGAACTGGCGCCCCATAGCGTTGATCAACACAGACCACAAGCTCTTCACGAAGCTTCTGGCCAACCGCATCACCAAATGGGTGAAACCTCGCCTCTCCCCATCCCAGCACGGTTCTATTCCGGGGAGGTCGTTATGGGACAACTATAATGACCTTCACGTGACTTTGACTGCTAACTTTTGTAAGGTGAATGGCTTTGTGGCTCTCCTGGATATGGAGAAAGCATATAATCGGGTGGCCTGGAAGTATATTGATGCTTCCCTGGACCGCCTCCATCTCCCCCCCGCAGCTAGGCGCTGGATATCAGCGCTCTAAGACCAGCTCCACACCAGAGTCCTGGCGCCAATGGGTTTTACAGTGGCAGTACCAGTTGGACAAGGTCTCCAGCAAAGGGACCCCCTGAGCCCTATCCTTTTTAACATCACCCTTGACCCCTCTTGGCCTCCTTACAGGACAAGCCAACAGGGATTCTGGTCCCAGGTAAAGCCCCCACCCGCACCATGGCATTTGCAGATGACACCGCCATTGCATTTGGCTGCCCTAGGGATGTTGCCCTCACTGCTGTGACCATTGAGAGGTACACCAAGGCGTCCAACGCCATGGTCAACACCTCCAAGACAACAGTTGTGTAGGTCGGCTCCCCCACCTTCCCCCCACCATTTGGTATTGAACCTGTGCGCGGTACCTTCCATCACCTGGGCGTTCTCACCATCCAACAAGGAGTTGCGCTAAAAGACAATGAGGACTTGCTCCTCACAGCAGTTAACTCCAGGATTTCCAGCTGGAACCGGCGGCACATCACACCCCAGGGTCAAGCTCTGATGGCCAATGTGTTCCTCCTCTCCAAAGTCTGGTTCCTAGCCACGTCTGCCCATTCACAGATGCCTTTTATACGAGGCTCAATGTACTCCTCCGCTGTTGGATCTGGGGCTCAAACCATCCACCAATGGCCCTCTCAACCATTTCCTGACCCTGCAATGAAGGGGGCCTAGGGCTTCTGGACATGCGATCCCACGCCACCACAATCTTCCTGAAGTTCCTATGGCCGATTATCTGCTGGGATGTGACCCCCATGCCCCAATGGGCGCCCGCCCTCCGCCAGTCAGTGTCAGCAGCTCTGGGTCTTCCTAGAGCATCTCTGACCTCATTAGGGGAGTGGCTCACAAACCACCCAGGCCATCGCCTGAAACCATCCTCATCCCCCTACTGGAACCAGGCTCTCCTTGCCCTAAAACGAGTAGGCGCGCGGATCCACCATGCCTTCCCATACAGAAGGGAAGGCCCTGGCCTCAGCCCCCATCGCCATGCAATTGTGCACAATGGACAGGTTGTCACAACTCGCCTCAACCCCCAAGATCGTCCTCCCATCCGCCCAAGGCTCCTTGAGCTCCTCCCTCCCTCCGTGAGATTTATCCTTAAGGAATTGTGGAAGGACGTCTATCACCCCATCCTGTCAGCAAAGGTGTCCAACACCTTATGGAGGGTGCTCCACTGTTCATACAGGACAGGGGACCTGACTGGCCCTACTTTCCAGCACCAAAGCTGCCCCCGCTGTGTGGAGCCTATTGACTCCCACCTCCATCATTTTTTCACCTGTCCAGGTGTCGCCACATTTTGGCCAAAGGCCCGCGCGCTCCTCCAGGCTCAGCCCTGGTCTGGACACCCTGTGCAAGACCTCATGTTTGAGCAGACATTGCCTGGTTGCCACTGACCCCTCTGTGTCCTCGCCTATGCCACAGCCATCTGGACCATCCATAACTCCTTCCTTCATGCTGCCTTTGACCAGCAGGTGTGGACCCTTCCACACATGATCACCCACTTTCAGGTACACTTTGAGATGGCCCTGAAGGTCTGCACTATGTTGCCAACCCTCCCCCGCTCAGTTGTCACTTCAGCACGGCTCTGGCGCGCAAACCCCTCCCTTTCTCGATGCCTCCTCCCTCCCCTTCCCTCACCTCAGGCTCTTAAAAGCCCAGGCGTAATTCAATAAACATCGATGAATCCCCCTTGGGTCGGGACCATCTAGTACTAAAAAAAGTATGGGGTTTAGTGTAATCTTTATAGTAACACTTTCAAAATTCTAGGGCACGCAGACGCTTTTTTTAAATCCAAAGAGATGATTTTCCTTAAAACAGGAGTAATAGCTATATCAACCTAGTATATGTGGATGGAATTGTTTAATTATGTAACACCAGTCTGCTTGACTTTTGAAGCCACCTAATTACCTCAAAGAGCGCCATAAATTTCCTTTGAAAGTGCAAAACCTAATAATCACTAATTATAAAGAGCTTGTTTTATTAAAACTAGACTCACGTTGGAGATAACTGAACAAGTTTTATGCCAAAGTACGCTCATCTAGGAGATAGTTTATAATTGTACAAATTGTCACATCTTAAAACTTTTACCAATTCATGGAAAAATTTAGGTGTTTTTCACTAACTAGATTGGAAAACCCAACTTAATCAGAAAGAAATCAGGTGGTAGCATATACTCCCTTGATTTCAATGAATGATCTTAGATTCTTCCCATGACTTGATTAAGCTAGATGAGATGAGATTGCCTAACAACACAAAAAATTAAGGGTCAGTCTATTAAAACTTCATTCAAAATATCCAATGTTTTTAAAGCTTTCAGCTCAAATAGGACTTATGCAGGTTATGCTAGTATTATAGAACACAAACTAAGGCCAAATAATATAAATATATGAAATGGAAAACCATTCTCAACTTTGAGAAATTTACAATAAGTCTAGGCTACTCAGTATTGATTGATCAAGGTCATAAAAAAGTAGTATTAAATGCTAAAAATGATTAAGAACCTCTAACAGTCAATTAAGAAATGAAGTACATGCTAAATTATTGGGACATGGAAAACTATCAATATATATGAAACTAAAAAAATAAAAGATATATATCCCTATTGTACTATAAAAAACAACAAGATAGTAATTAATCTTGAATTTGGCTTAACGCCAATTGGTTTCACAATGGATGCCAACTTTATGATTTATGAAAATTAAACCATTAATTTGGAAATGTATAGTATTACTTTATTACTGACAGCTCCTGGAGGAGGGGGATCAAATAAAAGTCCTCTTTACTAAATTGTCAATGATGAGCTGAGTATGATCAAGGATATTTTAAATCCTAGATTTTTTCTCTGAGGAGAAACGTGCGTTAACAGCATACATGTTGGAAGAAGGTAATCTTGTTAAGATGAATGTATTAGATTTTAACCATACTATGCCTTTTAAATTTGTTCTGAGATTATAATGTGGAATTGGTCAATCATTAATAGTTATAATAGCTAATTTTAATGATTTTAGACTATATAAAGTAACAGCTTTTTCCCAAAACATTTTAATACATTAAAGTTGCCGTTGCATTTTATTCACCATCTGTATAAGGTTTGAAGTTCTAACTTATTTTAAGTTTAATGCTATAAACTCTTTGAATAAAAAAACTAAAATTCCTTATTAAACATTACCAATACTTTATAGCATTAATTTTTTTAGGAAAATATTGCCTCATAATCTGAAGTACAACTTTTAGATTTACTCTAATCTAATCCCATGATTTTGCTGTGAAGTGATTTTATTGCTTTTTGGTGAAGGATGCCAATGTTTAGAGATTATATCATCTGTCTAGGGTAAAATGTGGCCATTAAACTACCATCTGTCACCTATAAAAACCCCACTTTTTTCCTTAAAATCAATGGGTCTGATATCTTTTATCTTGTAAATTTTTGATACCTTAGATATTAGTTTTCTATCCAAGTTATTAGGAAAAAATTCCTAGGGTTTCTTATCAAGTTGTCAAGTTTATTTTCACCACCCTTGTCAGAACATGAGTGATGGAATACAACCATCCATAAAAAGTCAGGACATCCAAAGACCCTGGTGTAAGGTTTTATATAAAAAAATTAACAATAAAAAATAAAAGCTTCTTAATTGGCTAATATTTTAAGTGCTATATAATAATGAAACCAAAAGTTTTTGTGAAAAGAACATAATCTGGTTTATTTCAGAGGAGCCATAATCAGGGAGAATCAAATGCCAAAATTTGGGGAAAATTGCCAAGCACTATTGAGACATAATCTATGCTGATTCAATATTTGTGTTTATGCGGCATCTTACATCCCTTTTTTAAAATATGATATTTGATTGTTTAGATTGGGTCTGGATCACCACAGCATTAGTAATCAAATATTTGGATTAGAGTTCATACCTTGGCATCAGAGGCAATTGAATTGTCAGATTGGGCTAAATTCACAACAACACCCCTTATAGATCTTGCATAGGGGGTGAATGGTAATAAATATTAACTATGTAATTGGTTCACCACAGTACCTTGGACAACCTCAATGATAAATATTCGTCTCCACTTTTATAATGACTTTGTAAGGTCCTGACTAATCTGAACCCAATTTTTTTGTCTATTTTACCTATCTGGTGATGTAAAAAGAAGATTAAATCACCAGGATAGAAGGTATATAGGTGCACATGTTTGTCTATAAGCTGATGGTATCTCTAGATATTGTAACATAAAATTTTTGAAGGCAGAACCTGAAGCCAGATAATTTTGTTGACAATAGCTTTCCTAGTATTTTAAGGGGCTTTTGGGGAGGCAAGGTCTAATATATTTTGTACTTTAGAGGACAATTGAGGATTCCTTACATATGTTAAGTTCTGAGGATTACTCGCTTGTTAATTAGTATCCTGCACACTTAATTGGGATGAAGTTCTGCTGGATGCTTGATATTGCCAGTGGCTTACAGTATATTAACCGTTTGGAAACTCACTAGGCCTATTAAAATAGCCCTGACTCTTCTGGTCAATTTAGAGCGTAAATTTCTTAATGTAATTGGGAAATTCTTCTGAGACAGGTCTCAATAAAAGCTGTGCTTTAAGCTTGTCAACACTTCTCCAAAGGTAAGACTCTTCTAAAACCAGGAAAATGATAAAATAAAGTATCTTTTATTATAATATATATTTGATAATCAGTCAATATTCCAGGTGCCAGTAAATGTACCTTTAGGGCATCTCCTGGCCACATTCAAGCATGCAATTTTGACAAATATTTTACCACCTCATTTGTCCCTTGAACTAATATGACTGAGATTTTATCTTAGGTTTATTAGTGGCATAATATTCTCAAAATCGTGAGGATTTCAGGTACAGAAATTGCAATAATAGCATGCAAAATTGTCCTAGGATCTTCTTGATTTGAGTTTCATCATACTGATGATGAAATACACCTTCTGTGAAATCTTGCTTTGATTAAAGTAGATGATGTACTCCTAATTGGGACGTCAGCAGGCCTCTCTCTTGATAGCACTAGGTACTCCCATCTGGGCAGTCCATGTGCAAGTGCTATTGTGCTAATTATGTGGATTGACATATGATTTCGCCCTAGGGTGGGAAATTGATTACATTTTTCATTCGTCTGATGGTTAATGGGAATTTTAACGTTAACTTTGGGTCAGTTCCAAACGATTTTATATACTAGCTAGTTAATTGTGTTCCCAATAATTGGGACCAATTGCTGAGATTTGATGCATAGATAATCAGCCATAATGTGCAAGCATATTCACCTAGCTTTTTGATAAAGTAAATGATTGAAGTTAAGTTGAGATATTTGGCCTAAACCATGTAATTGCAATAGGCTTTAAGTGAGAGTTAAGTATTAGCTCAAGCATTGAGAGGATAATTAGCCCAACCTGATGGTTGTCGAAGGTTTATTTTTGAGTCAACCACCAGAATCTGACAACATATAAGGCTTCTAAGCGGGAAATATATCTGATGGTAACTAACTTAATAGGATAGGATTTTACTGGTAATTATTGTGGTTATTGTAAAGGGTCAGTCAAGAGCGTTTTAAAGTTTGTAGGTTAATTTAGCAATATATTTTCTACCATCCCATTAGTTGCAGGATGATAGGGGTGTTAAACACTTAAGTGGACCCCATTAATTAGGTTAAAACTTGCCCCAGCGATGACCAAAAGTTCTGTTCATTGCCAAAAAGTATTATGTTAGGACACCCATGCTGGGTGATGATATGGTTATATAGAAATGAGGCGGTATCTTTTGCTGAAGCTGATGAAATGGAGTTAAAATCAATTTAATTTAGTAGATGAATGACAGCCAGTATGAGGAATTGAAGGCCATTGGATGCTTGTGATAGAGGGCCCACAACCTTGATACTAACTGTATGGAAGGGTTCAGAGGGAGAACAATTTGTTGTTGGGGTTGAGATGTAGAGCCAGCTTGTCTTTTGCAGATTAAGTAATAATCCAATATGTAATGAATTTAGGTGACCATCCCTTTCCAGAAGCACTGGGATTTGAGCCATTAGTAGGTTTCTAAAATCATTCATAGCTGACTTGAAGAAGTCCTTCTAAGTTAAAATCCGTTTTTTAAAGGATGAATATATGGTAACTATTGGTCGATATTAGCTTGTAGAGTTTACCATCTCAGATATGAATGTTCGCCAACCTTTTCTCCAACTTTCTATAATGCAAAAGACTCATCTTTAAAGTTGAGGTTGACTTAGTAGATTTTAAAGTCAAAAATCCTTGGTTCAGCTATAGTTATAATAGGTAAACTGAACAAACAATCCTTATTTCAATGAATTGACACTAGGCAATGGATGATAGAGAGATTGTAGTTTTGGATTTTTAAAGCCCATCATGAAGATGTCCATTAGGATCCTTATTCTTCTAGAACTATTGCAAAGAATCATGATCTGTAATTATAGTATAAAGGCCTCATATATATGGGTTTGGAAATGTTTGATGGCCATTAAAAGAATTAGATAGATTAACCATTACACTGTAGTTGCGTTCAGCCTTAAAATGTTTTTCTGTAATACTGATTTGATGATACACATAATTTTAATCGTGTTGAGATACTATAGCTCCTATAGCAATATCAATTATATCCAAAAATATAAAAAACATTGTATAAGTTGGGGTTTATAAGAATAAGAGAGCATGTAAGAGCTACGTTTAATAGATCAAAGGATCGTTGCTGTTCTTCTACCCACTGAAAGGGTATTTCCTTCTATAACATATAACTAATAATTCATATGTATATGCATAATTAAGAATGATTTGGGATAATATCTACCTTTCCTAGAAAACAAGCACATCAAAAAGAGACTAGACGGTGAAATTTGGGAGATGACTGTAATTTTGTCATCCTTGGGGATATTCCTTCTTAATTTACCTTATGTCCATAAAATTTATTTTTTTTAGAAGGAACATATGGAGAGTTTTAATTTTAGTGGAGTTCGTCATAGTTGGTGGAAGACCTCCATAAGATGAGCTAGATAGGTGAAAGTTTGAAAGAAAAATCTCATGTTATTAAGATAGACTAACACAAAGATCATTTCAAGTCCCCTAATAATCCATAAATTGCTCTTTGAAAAGTAATATGAGAGTTTCATAGCCTTGTGGAATTACTATAGGTTTGAACAGCTCTTACCTAGAGATAAGGGAACATTTTTCACAATCTTCAGAGGATAGGTCAATCTTCCAAGGACTTCTTGCGAGATTTATCACAAATAAATATTTTGATTCTGACATTAGATGTAAAGAGTCATCTATAAAAAGTAGGGTTACTATCCTTTTGGTTGATGAAATCTAATTGGCAATAGTCCATGACAACTTGATGAACTCCATCTTTTTTGTGGATTTGAAAAGGGGAAGCTCAAGGAATAATGAATAGTACCATTAATCCAGCCTTGTGTAGCTTCTTTACTTCAAGAGACACTTAAAACTCCTCTACTTTAAACTATTAGTAAGCTCAAGCTCAAATGGGGGATGGTCTATGTTTTCACTTTAGGATTGCCAAAGACATTTTCCCATATTCTCCAGGTCCCTTAGAAAAGATATATTCATAATTTTTGAGGTGGGCTTCTACATCTTGGAATTCATTGAGGAAAGGGTGTCCTCAATTTTACTTTTAACTAGGGAAATTTTAGTTGTTGGGCCAATACCTAAATTTTGAAGAGTGCCAATACAATATATCAGTAATATGTTTAATAGGACAGATGTTATGTAGGCAAAGAACGTATGCTGTGGGCCTTGAAGACCTTTCAAATTAAAGTTAAATAAAACAGAGATAAATTTGTCATTAGAGGGGTCCAAGATCACAAGGCAGGTCAAAGCTTCCTCAATATCAGATTTGTGTTGTTCATATACTTTTTAAAAACATGATTATGGGGAATGTAAATTTTAAATTAGGAGTCCACCATGACTTGATAATCTAATGGTATTATAAAGGTTTAGGAGGGAATAAAGCGATATTCTGTCCTTTACATTATCAGTATCATAGGTAGCTTAGTTTTAAGCCCAAAAAATTTGGTATTCTATCTAGAAGATAGAATTAGGATACTCAATAAGGCAGGTACGCTTCTTTGAGGCCCCCTTATTTTTAGATGGGAGATTGAATACTAGCAGTAACCAATAATACAGAAGAAAAATGTATTGTTTCTTATAATTGATTATGAACTTAAAATTTTTATTAGCTGGATTAAAATGATAGTAGTAAATATCTTTTATAAGGTGATGGCAGGCGCAAAATAAGAGCTTCCTAAATCTTAGAGGCAAGGCATAGTATTCTCCAATAGCTTTAGTGGGTTACCTCCCGCTGTTCCATATTCAGCATCATGAATTAGATCAGGAGCCATTTTAATTTTTAATTAGTCAAGATGATAAAATGTAACCATGAAGTCAGTTTTAATAAAAACAAGAACTTTATCTTTATGTATAATACTCCTACCTATACAACTATTGATACAACATGAGATTTAACAGACAGTAAACATTCAATAGTTTACTTCAGCAAAATTAGCGGAGGCTTTTGTAAAGGTGAAACTCAAGGTTTTCAACTTGTCTAAAATTTTGTTAATTAATCCGTGACTTTTGCTTGTGGAGCTTACTGGAATTTTTTTTGATAATTTGCCAAATGTAATAGTAAGAAAGGTTAAATTATTTATTGCCTTTAATAGAAGGGGGTACATTGGATTCATTTGGGGCAGCTAATACAAAGCGGCTGTAAGTACTAAGCATAAATTGGAATTTTGAGGCACTCAGGTTTTGTCAGCAGAGGAGCCACTTTCCTTAAGCTGAATGATATTTTGCTGCGATGTTATGAAGTAGTTGTAATCATTTGTCCAATATGTGCTTAGTACACTTAAAATATTTTGCATTACAGGCCTGGGATAGGAGATTTTAAAGGCGTTACTGCTAAAACTTAGGGCCAAGAATGGGGGTAAGATGAGGAGGTCCAGAAGTCTTTACCATATCAGAAAAAAATTCTATATGAGCTCTCTTATATAAAGGAGTGACGCAAGGTTAGGCTTCATTGTCTTGAAGTATAGATGAATGTTGGGCATGATGTTGAATAACAATAAGGAAGCGATAATGGCATCATCCAAGGTGAGTTAATTTTACATAACTAAAGTTTAGGAATCAGTATAAAACCTTTGAGCGAACATATTGATATATATTACCCAATAAAGGCTTCTCATCATGAACGACTATTTTAGTTAGGTAGTTATATCACTCCTGAATTCCCAAGAGCAGAGTGGCCTTTAAACTCTCAGGTGCGACAGTCCATTAGATGGGGTACCATGATATCCTGCGCTACTCAGATGATGCAGTTGGTTATGTGTTTGATCTGTTGGTGATCTATAGAATCTCCATTCGATCAAATAGCATAACAAGAAGGAGAAAACATTTCCTTCCCTTCAGGAAATATTTGCCCTTGAAAGAGGGCTTAATTGGTGGTCTGTGGGGGGGTTGATGAGTTAACAAAATTAACAGACACTGGATGTACACCTTCATCTAGGGGATGAAGTAGTATCTCAGGAATACTCTTATGGGACGAAGGGCATCCACTAGGGCATGAGAAATTTCACGCCATTAATGATAAGTTAATTTGTTTGCAATTAGCACAAAGGGCCATTTTAGTGGTATAGAGCGGGCTAGTTGTTTTACTTTTTAACTATCAGTTGTGTCATGAAGCTCAAGCTGATGCTGTTTGGTTGCGAGAATTCTGATCTCCAACCTCTTTACTGAGGAGGTTAGTACAGAAAGGCTTTAATTTAACTATAGTGAGCGCTTAGGAGACTTAAGCATAGAGGCATCTCATTCCACGTGAGTTTGCCTCCTTAAGCTACGCGTCTAGCTTAGTATCAAGTAGTTGTATTTGATGTAGTAACAAGTCAAATCTGTCCTCCAGGTTATTCAAACAATTAATAAGATCACGAGTCCCAGGAGGGCCAGGGGGTCCAGGTTGACCTGGCGTTACAGGATGATCAGGTTCTCCAGATGTTCCAGAGGCCCAGGTGCTCCAGGGCTTCTGGGAGGCCCAGTGTCACCTGGCATCCCCAGAGATCCAAAGAAAATGAGCATTTTCCTGGGTATCTCAAGTATTGTAAACTAACTCCTCAATGTAATGGAACAATCATTTACAAAGACTGTCAAGATGTCAATCTGTGGTTTAACCTTATGTGGTACTAACCACACCTTGTTTGTAAGGTACAATTTCCAGATTGCTGATATGGCTAGATAGTTCAAAATGGACAAATTTCATCACTTCATTGTTAATACAGGCTAACAATGTTTGTATTTTGGCATTAATTTGTCAACTCTCCAGAATAGTGCTCTGGTTCTCACCTCTAAAGAGGGTAGCAGAATGGTATGATTGAGGAGCTAAGTGTGCAGTGTTTCTTAATATCTGAAGATATTAGGCAATTCTGAAAGGAAATTTAACTATACAAAACGGATGATATAATTGGGATAAACATATGGTACAGGTAGCGATTATAAAGACCTAATTAAACCTGTTCATCAATAGTTGAACTAAAACATAAGAACAGCTTAAAGTGAGTATAGTTAGAGCTTATCTTTAAATTTGCTCTTCCATCTGGGACAAAGGCCCCAGTTAGGAGGAGTTGAGGGCTTCCAAGAAGCCTAAGTCTTGGAATTGTTAATTTTTTGTGGAAGATGTATAGAGGTTCACTTCCATAGATATAGGTAATAAGAAAATACAAGATGAAACAGGCTCTCCTACATGCACGTTGACCACCCACTCACATAGGCATGAATAATTATGGTAGGAAGAGTTATCTAATAATAAGTTGCTAAAGTTTATAATGGTTATCAAGTTTGTTGGGGACTCGAGGAGACCTAGCAGGGAAAACCAGAAATTTTTGGGACGTGGGGGTTGAAATTCAAAGCACAGGGAAGGTTCAAGGCAACCAAAGATCCTGAAATAAGAATTTATTCTTATACAACTGATTTCAGTTTAAGGTAAAAGCTTTTAATTGGCAAATATCATTGATATTTGCTATCTATTAATAGCAACTAAAAAGATTTTGAAATGAACTTAATATAGTACAATTCCAGGGAGCCATATTTAGAGAAAATCAGATACTAGAACTGCAAAAAAATGCCGGCGCTTCTGAGACAAGATCTATACTGATTTGCTCTTCAGGGTTTCTGTAGCATCCTACAACTTTTTTGAAGTATTGATATTTGATTGCTTAGATTCGGTTTGGACCCCTATAGCATTGGTGGTCAAATCTGTAGTAGTTTTAAACAGACATCAGAGGCAATCAAATTTTCAGATCAGCCAAATTTCTGAAAATACTTGTTATCAATAAGTAGCTTATTGTCTTCATACAGCAATGTATCTTATTATTCATCCTTTCCATTGACTTGTTCAAGTAGTTCACTTTTTCACTCCTTTTAAAGGTGATAGATGGAAGATGAATGTTATTGTTTAGTTTATAAGTAGCTTGTCAACTTTTTTTCCTTTTCTCAAGGGTCAATTACTTTACAACCAAAGTTTTAAACCAAAGCCAGCTTAAAAAGACATTTTTAGGCTAAAATTGCAGAGAATTTAAGCCCTTGAATGCTTTTATTCTTGTCAACAATTAATAATTATATGTAAGCTACTAAAGTGCAAGGTCCTATTATACACAACTTGTACATAAAATTTGCCAGTAGTACTGATATTGAGCTAGCATATGCAGGATTGAGAACTCTAGGGCAAGTTAAGACTATCTCACCTTTAAGTTATTGGCACATTATAACTCAAGAAAAAGAAGGATGAACATATATGGGAACCCTGGTGTTGAATCTCAGCAATTCAGTATGTACCCGCTAAAGGGTTTTTTACACAGGGTTTCCCCCATTGAACAATTAGAATGGTTGATATGATGATCGCCAGTTCCTCAATACACTTGTAACCACTTAACTTTTATAATAAACACGGGAGCAATTCCTCAATCACTTCTTTATTAAAGTATATCTTCAGCAGATCCTTTCTTCATCTGCTCTCTTCCTCTTTCTTTCTTTCTTCTCTTAATCCAAGACTACTCCTACAGTCCCCTCATTTCATTGATATCCCAGCGGCCTCTGTCAGTACCAACTCTTCCACTTAGTTTATTCATATCGCCATCTTTTCATTGGTGTCAGCTTATTGTTCTTTAATTATTTATCGCCTTGATTCAAGGCGATCCAAAACCCTTTTGTCGAATGTCAATATCGCCTTATTGCCCTGTTTTGAAGGCAACCTGATAAGACCCATTATGACATATTATCGCCTTATCCTAAAGCGACCAATCACTTATAACTCTGAATCATCCTCGGCAGATTCTGTCCATTGATCCTTCAGCGGAATTCCTCCAATGATCTGCATGTTGTAATAGTGGCTTGTCATCCAGTCATATAAATTCTCAACATTACCCCCTCTTTGAATGGACAATAAGCTGTATACCTCTTTTTCCTGCAATTCATTATGCGAACCATTCCACGCCAACATCTGTGAGTCTGTGAGTTCACTTTCTTCTATTGGTTGTGGTTAGGTGCAGAGTTACCCAACCCAGGCCATATCCCTCTTCCCCCATTCCTGTTTCCCCCAGCTGATGAAGATGAGGCTGACGTGGACCTCACAACTGTGCTAACCTGGGAAGAGATTCTTCCTGAATTCGTTGGTCACTTGGCCTCCTGGCGCGCCCCTTTGGGGACATCATGGGCCAGCTATGGTGGGGAGGGGAGCGGAGCTGAGGGCCTTCACATAATGAAGTGGCCAACTCCTTGCGAGCGGCTTTAGTCACCTAGTGCTTCTGACTCCTGTTGAACCCCATCCCATGCCTCTGTCTGTACAGCGGATGCTGCGCTTTGTGCAGAAGGCGATAGCCTGCTGGTCAGGGTCCTTCCCCCGCGCTCCTACTCACTTCTGATATTTAGGGGTAAACTTCCACAACAACTGATTAGCTCGCCTTAATTCCAGGGTCACCGCGGCATTCACTGCCCTCAGCGCTGACAATCCATCACAGTACTTTCCTATCATGGCGCTCATAGGTAGCTTAATTTTGCATCCCGCCACCACTTTAAATTCAGGAATAGAGCAGCACCAGACTGCTCTCAAATGAGCCTGATGCGCGGCATTCACCGCAATTGCTCCTCTTCCAATAGCATATCTGAGCATGGAGGATTTCCTTGTAGATTGCCTGGCCCTGGGCGCAGCCTTTTCTCCTCAAGCCAGCACACACCTGCTCACTTGCCACCCCTTACAACTTTGGCCCCCTCTGTTGGCATACTCCTTAATTTCCTGGGAGCATCAATGCATGTGGTTACAAGCTCTGCTCCTTGTGGAACAGGAACAGTTCTGACTTGATCAATCAGCTGAACTCTTGCCACCTCACCTGTTACCCTGGAATCCCAGTCCGTCCTCCTCTCCTAGTTCTGTCGCACCGTCCTCTCCATTTCAACCTAGCTTAATGGCCCAGAGGCAGACACCAGCCCCTTTGCTATCACCTTGGCAGCTTTTGCCTCCACCCCCAACCCCAATTGAGCCCATAGAAACTATGGCATGCCCAAAGCAGCGGAAGAAGAAACACAGGTCCCATCAATCAAAACTAAAAGGACACTGAAAGAAGCTGAAAAAAGACAGGAAGACAAAAACAGAGAAGCAAAAGACCTTGAAAGACAACCCACATTAAAAAATAAAAACCCCACTAGTACTCGCACATAAATATTTTTACATGATATGTTATTATTATCTCTCTTTTTGTTTATTTATTTATTTATTTATTTATTATTTATGTTATTATTTACTATTATTTACTTTTTTTCAGTTTAAAGAACTATTGCTGCTTATAAGGTCAAAGGAACTTTGCATGCACCCAATTTATAATATGGCCACTCACATGATCCTTAGTAGTATAAGCGTCAACCCCCATTTTTTCCATTATCTCAAATGGCCCAGTCCAAATATTAGCAAGTTTATGCTTCTGGACAAACCCATGCTGATTGGGGAATAACACCATATCCACATCTTTGAACTGCATTAGGCTACTCCGCTGTACCTGGTCTGTATCCTGGGTTTTGATTTTCTTGGCAAGGCTGAATGAGTACGCTTCAGTTTGCAACTTAATCAGTGTGTTTAAAAGGGTGGTTAAATATCGCTGTGGATCCACTCCGCTGGTGTCCTCTATACAGGCATATAGCAGCGCAGGCAGAGCAGGGTGCCGCCCATAAAGCAATTAAAAGGGGCTTTTTCCTGTGGCCAAATAGTAGCTAATATTGTAGGCGAATACTGCAGTGGAAAGAAGGGTACTCCTATTGGAGGGTCTATACATAACCAGTTTCTGGAGTATATTCACCAGAGTCCCATTAGCTCGCTCAACCATTCCGTTGGACTCAGGGTGATACGGGGTTGTTAGGACCCCGCGGATGGCCATTAATTCGTTGAACTTGGGTAAAATGTGGGAGGTGAAGTTGGTTCCATTGTCAGTAAGGATAATCTGTGGGCAGCCATGACGCTGTATGATACATTCCATTACAAACTTAGCCACAGTAACTTCCCCCAGATCCTGGATGGCTCGCGCCTCCACCCACCTCACCAAGTGGTCAATTGCCACCAGGATATACTTAGACCAATTTGCTCCAGTTGGCAGGGGGCCCACAACATCAATGGAGACGGTGTCAAGCAAAGCGAGGCTTTACAAACTGTTATGAAGTCTTCTGGTTAAACGGCTTCTCCACCTGGCACTGATGGCAGCAAGATAGGGTCTCAAGCACGTCATATTACATGCTTTCCCAATAATACCTGTCTTAACAATTCTAGAGTTTTCTGGACTCCGCCATGGCCAACTGCTCAATGTGCACTCATAATAATATTTGAGCAGTTAGAAGGCTTTGGTATATTCATGGTAACATCCCCTATACGCTTATACAATTCTCCATTTTTTAGAAACATATTGGTCCTGAGTTCGTCTAGTAACTTGATTACTTGAGGCGGTTCATCTTCATATTTTCTGCTGAGAATTTTCTCAAACATTATATTGCTTAAATCTGCAGTAATGGTAATTGTCAGTAATCTCAATAGACAATCAGCTTTTTGGTGTTTGGCTCCTGGTCAATATAAAATCTTGAAACCATAAGCTTGCAGCTTAAGAGCCCATCGTGCTAGCTACCCTTCAGGCTCCTTCAAATTCTGCAACCAATGCAATGATGCATGATCTGTCATGAATTTAAACTTTACTCCAAGCAAGTAGACTCAAAAACTGTTTATATGCATAGATCACCACTAAGCATTCCCACTTGGTTACGGTGTAGCTTCATTCCTGGCAATTCAGGATGTGGCTACAGTACGCCATGGGGTGCTCCTCTCAATCATCAAACTTCTGAGACAGGACTGCCCTAACAGCGGAAAGGGACACATCTGTTTGCACTATAAATTCCTTATCAAAATTAGGATAGCGCAACACCGGCGCACTGACTAACGATGTTCTAAGTGTATTGAAGGCACATGGACGTTGCTCTGTCCATTTGAACATTGCATCTTTCTTCAATAGCTCAAACAGCAGACCTCCGATGCAACAGAAATTGGGTATGAATTGGCGATAGTAACCCACCATTCCCAGAAACACCTGAGTATCCCACTTATTAGTGAGCTTAGTCATCCTCTGGATGGCTTCTACTTGGCTGGTTGAGGTCTTAGCCCAGTCGCATCCACCACAAACCCAATATACCCAAGCTAATCTCTGAAGAAGTGGCATATTCAAGGCTTGATTTTGATATTGGCCTCAGCCAGTAGGCGAAATACCTCTTCCAAGTGAGTGAGATGCTCAGTAAACGTGTGAGAGAAGACGTTAATATCATCAAGATACACAAGAACACATAACAGCTTCAGATCGCTCAGTATAGTATTCATTGCTCGTTGAAATGTAGCTGGGGCGTTACATAGTCCCTGCGGCATACAGGTTGGATGGAAAATCCCTTTTGAGGTGATTACTGCGCATTTTTCTTGCTCCTTCTTGGGCAACTCAATTTGCTAATAACCGGATATCAAATCCATCGCCAAGAAGTAGTGGGCTTCTCCTAGTCAATCTAGCACATCATTAATCCGTGGCAGAGGGTATGAATCTTTTTTGGTGATGCTATTGAGCTTCCAATAGTCGATTACTACACGTTTAGTGCTATCCTTCTTTTTACAATTAGGACAGGCGAAGCCCACGGGCTCTTAGATGGTTCAAGTATTTCTTGCTCCAACAGCTTTTCAATTTCCTTGGTGACAACTTCTTCAGCTGCCTGTGATCAACAAATTGGTCAAGACATGATGGGAGGATGATCCCCAGTATCAAGTCAATGAACAACCCCCTGAGCACACCTCAGATCATGATTGTCGACCGCAAAGATCTCTTTATACTTTTGAAATAGCGCTTCAGACCGCTCCTTCTGATCTTCTGATAACCTCAATAAATTTTCCCATGGTACAACCACCATTGAACCGAGAGGCGGTTTGATGGACAGACCAAACTCATCCAGAGAACTGAACTCATGAACCTGTTTGATCTCTTTAACCAAGTTCAGATGTAAATATACTATAATCTGATGCCAGCAGATTTGAATGGGACTGTTCTGAAGATTTGCTATCAATACTTTGATTTCCTCATGGCCTGGTAGTATGATTCTGGGAGCCACATGGGGCTCAAGCCATGATTGATGATAAGGCCCAATGATCTCCCCATAGAGCCCCGCTGGCACTTCCACCTCTAACTCAGTGTCGATTATTACTTGATGTCCAAAAGGAATGGATATAGCTCCAGCTGCTCTAAGTGGTAACCCTTGGTATTCGTATATCTGATGAGGAAGGGCCCGCGTTTTCTTTTTAATTGATGATAGTACACTGGAATCACCCCATCACTGTAGGCAAGGTTGATCTGTCCCATATGTGCTGAACTCTTTGGCGCTCTACTAGAGGAGAATTATATAGGGATTCACTGTCCCGCAATGGTTAGGGTTTCTTCCATCATATCAACTATAGCCCCATAGTGTCGCATATATGCAGTTCTGATCAGTAAATCATAGTTGCTGTTTGGAAATACCACTGCTGGAGCCTCCACAACAATAGATCCAAACTGCAAGGGAAGAGCGCTATATGCTCCTTCAGAAGTGGTGGTTTCAGCTCCAGCGGTCCCATACACCACTCGGTGGTCTATGTCAGGTTTTAAGGACAACTTCGCCACCAATTTGGTGGAGACAATGTTGACAGGTGCGCCTGTATTGATGATAGCTCATACCCAAGTTTTAACTACCACAATGTCACAGTAAGTGCATTCAGAGTAAGATGCATCCTGGCTATTCACCTTGTGTGCACTCAAGGATTCAGGTTTTCCCAAGAAACCCATAATACCCACACCAATTTTAGGGTATCTGTTTATGATAGTGTCCACTGGGAGGGCGACGTCTATTACCCTCAATGACAGGGCATCTGCGACCAGTTCTAGCTGATCTAACAGATTTTGGTCGAAGATTTGACAAGCATAAAGCTTCAGTTGATCTGGAGAATTTTTTGTCCGCCGTTTCTTCAACGTGCACTGGGGTCAGCACATTTACTTTCCCAACTGGCGGGTGGTAGTGGAATGTATCATAATACTGAGAAGCTTCAGCTATATTTAACACAATAGACTCAGGTGGGACATGCAAATTTGAGGTAGCGGAAGTAGAGAGTCCCTTCTCTACTCCGCTCAGGCTTTTCCCTAATAGCCCTGCTCTAGTTGCAAGGGAGGGATCCATTGGTTGGGACACCATTATCCCAAATGTACATTACAACCACAATCAAAACAACTTACTCCATAAGACCTACAGCCATGTTTAGGATAAGTTGGTACAAATGGTCGATGATTTTGAAAAGGATCAATGTAACCAGACCTCCAACAGTATAACGACCACCCCCTGTCAGCGTAGTTAGGCCCAGATCAGTAACTGATTCAATGTTGATCAGCAATCAAGGAACGCCCATTGGACGGAGAAGAGTATCCTGACGAGATTATCTCTTCCCAGTTATCTCCTCTCACATGATTAGGGTGAACAACTGCTACACCGCGGATCTGCTCAGTATTGGGTGGAGTAAAATTTACAGATAATCGATGTAAAAACTGAACAAGTTAAGGAGAGGTACGTCCAGCTCTAACAGCACAGCTATAACATTGTAAAGCTCAGGGTATGGCTTCACCACTGAGGCCATAACTATACACACATCAACTTCATATAGAATGCCTGCTCCGATCAGCACATGCGCTTCTTTAGTAAATTGGTCAGTAAATGCAGTGAGGGTCTCATTTTGCTGAAACCCAATGGTCAAGAACTTGGCTTTCCGCTGCAACATTTTTGCAGTTCCACCAAACAATCACAGCACCATCTTCTTAACTTCATGGTATGAAATGGAACTAGCTGAGAGGTAACAAAAGACTTGATCAGCACTTCCAACATCCAAAGAGGAGAATAACAGCTTTGCCCTTTGTCGATCCAAAGTTCCCTCAGTTGCAAACTCAAATCAGCAAAAGAACCCGTGAATATTTCCTTCGCGATTGAATGGCAGCAACTTGTCATTGTAAACCTTCTGAAGCAACTCATCCTGCTTTTTGAGCACAGTATCTAACACAAGTCTCAACTCCTCATAGGGCCCAGGGCCATCATTTCGTGCAGATTTCATTTTGAAACAACTGGGATGTGACATAGCCAACGGTTAAATTTTTATAATTTTGTTATTGGTCAATGGACCCCCTGTAGTGAGCACCACTATTGAATCTTGGCGATTTGGTATGTACCTGCTAAAGGGTTTTTTACACAGGGTTTCCCCCATTGAACAATTAGATCAGTCAATATGATGATTGCCAGTTCCTCAATACACTTGTAACCACTTAACTTTTATAATAAACACGGGAGCAATTCCCCAGTCACTTCTTTATTAAAATATATCTTCAGCGGATCCTTTCTTTGTCCACTCACTTCCTCTTTCTTTCTTTCTTTCTTCACTTAATCCAAGACTACTCCTCCAGTCCCCTCGTTTCACTGATATCCCAGAAGCCTCTGTCAGTGCTGACTCTTCCACTTAGTTTATTCATGTCGCCATCTTTTCATTGGTGTCAGCTTATTATTCTTTTATTATTTATTGCCTTGATTTGAGGCGATCCAAAACCCTTTTGTCAAATGTTGACATCTCCTTATTGCCCTATTTTAGAGGCAACCTGATAAGACCCATTATCGCCTTATCCTAAAGCGACCAATCACTTATAGCTCTGAATCATCCTTGGCGGATACTGTCCATTGATCCTTTGGAAGAATTCCTTAAATGATCTGTGTGTCGTAATAGTGGTTTGTCATCCAGTCATATAAATTCTCAACACCTGGTAATGATAAAACTTGGGACTTTGGAAAAATTAGTTTTTTTTGGCGATTATGAGCCATTTCTTCTGTTTCATCATTACATGTGGTGGTAACCCCACGCTGAGACACTTGACATAATACTTGATTTAGTTATTCTTGTCATCTGTCTCCAGTAAGCAGGTTCAGGTTTTATAACATTTGAAATTCTTTGTAGTTTTACTTACTAGGGTAACATAAGCCCCACTATAAATAAAATAACTCAGCATAGTGAACAATGTCATCATACTCCTGAAAAAATTGTGTAATGGACGATATTCCTTAGACCTTGCTCACAATCTGACATTAAAAACCTAAACTTAAAGAGAGTTGCCATGACAGTATGGAAAATAGGGAAGAGTCAAAAAAAACTAAAAAATTATGGCATAAACAAATACTAAAAATAAAGTTTGTAATTTTCCAAATTTGGATGTCACAAGATATCCATATGAGATGATTTAATTACAAAAAATGACCTACTGGTTAATATGCGGTGGTTATTCATGATGCATAAGTCTCTGCCACCTGTAAGGTAAGCGTAAATAGCAAAAGTTGGTGCTCCAAAAACCCAGATTAAATTTGTGGGTCAGGTTCCAGGAGGGAAAATAATAGATGCCCTAGACAAACTCTGGTCATCAACGTGCTATGTTGGTGGTCTCAAACCTATTCAACCTTTATAGGATTCCTTAGAAAAGGCCTTAAATGACCTTAGGTTTAGTCAATGGGTTCATATGCTGTCTGTAATCAAATGTGTATATTCACAACGCCTCTGTGGCATTCTAAGCTTTTGGTTTCTCCCCCATGCACTGACTGAATAATATGTAAAACTTATATAAATAAATTAAAAATGTGACTCTCAGGTAGAAGTTCTGACATATGACAATGAGATTTTATACAAAAAACAAGAACTCCAGATGAGTAAAGAAGGGACACATATTAAACTTGATAGATATTAGCTCAGCATGAGCTACACTTATTAATTTTAATTAGGCGTAGGAGCTTACCATATTTTTGGCGTCCCATCTAGTTGCTCTAAAGTGACATTGAGATCTAAATTCAAACCCAAATTTGTTGAAACAACTTACCTATTCATAAAAAGTAAACCCAAAAGAAATAACTTACCCTTAGTCATGTCAGAGCTATTGGATTTACAACCAGTATTGTATTATACTCCCTAAAATCCCACCTTAAGAAGATCTATATTAAATACAAATCGCTACATATCCCCCTCTAAGACGAAATACTGGTGCACTTTTTAAGGATTTTTGAGGCGGGAAATCAACAAAAGCACTTCTATAATGTGAAATTTTAAGGTGGAGAAGCTCGAGGGGAATTAATTGAAATCCAGGGATCTCAGAAAGCAGCAACTTATCACCTGAAGGTCTACTGGCAGGCGCAAGAGGTCCCAACACTAACAGTCTAAATGACCACCTTCAAACTCTCCGTCCTCTAAGCCAAAAAGCCAACAAAAACAGCAAAGAAGAGTTTAGTGTCCATATCAATACTTGGGACATTGCCACAGGACTATCTTGTGGGCTGCATGGTAAGCACATCCCAACAAAAAAAAGGCGTCCTGAAATATTATTTGTATGATGTCCCAAGATCTGGTTCGCTATTTGACATAAAAAACTAAACTAAAAGCGTTGCCTTGATTGTTTGTCAAAATAGGTAAGCGTTAAAAATCCCAAAAATAATGGCACAAACATTAACAAAAAAGAAAAGTTTGTGATTTGTCAAGGTTCGAGTGTCTTGGAATATCTACCAAAATGATTAAATGCTTAAAAATACACCAACATGTAGATTTGTGGTGGGTGTAAACAATGCATCAGCCTTTATTACCTGGTAGATAACGTTAATGAGCACAAGTTGGTGCACTCAAATACCAGATTAAAATGCGTGCCAAGTTTTGGGAGGGCAAACAATAATTGCACAAGATGACCTCTGAACACTCACATGGCTATGTTGTTAGGCTCAATCCCATGCACCTTTATAAGTTCCCTATTAGTAGGCCTCAAGTGACCATTAGATTCTAAAGCCATGGATTTCTGCGCTGACTGTACTTAGCAATGTATATGTGCAACGCATTTGTAGCATTCCAAGGTTTGATTTTTCTACTCACATCATCTGCATAATTCAATAAATTGGAAAAGAAATTTAAAACAAAACTTCCAGGTGGAAGTACTGACATATGAAGCTGGAATTTATCTCATGAAATACAGGAGAATTCCAGGTGTGGAAAGGGGAACGCATCCTCAACCTGATAGATAGTACTCAGCAGGAGATATAAAGATTGGTAATAATTTATGCAGAGAAACATATTGTTATTTGCAATTTCAACAACTTACTGGATGGTGCAATCAGAATCCTTAAGATAAAAAAATTATTAAATTATTTTTTGATTTTATAAAAATTCTAAAGAAGTGGTTTGTATTAATTAATTTTGGAGCTATTGGGATTGCAAACATTATTACAATGGATTTCCAAGTTAAAATCTTAGAAAATAATTTAGAGTTACTGATTGTTACAAATTGGGTCATAGTAGTAATAATATAGATGGGGATATCAAGGGCCACAGATAAGGTGTCCATTAATATTTTACTATACCTAACTGAGAGTGCATAATAAAACCCAAAATATCTAGTTTATTGGGGACTAGCAGCTCCATACTATATGTAATGTGATGAATCAGGAGCAATCTTAATTTTCATTATGAGCTTGTAAGAAGTGAAATGATTTGAGTACCGCTACTGATCATTGCAAGTATAGTGTTTAAAACCTTAGTAGAGACCTGAATTACTAGGCTCCCAAAATACAGCATTAAAGCAAGGAACATAAGTGATTTATCAGAATAGTATTATGCATTATAAAAAGTTCAATGCAGAAGTATATAGTTCATTCACCCAAGTATTAATGAAGCAATTTTTTAAAAACTGATTCAGTTATAGGCATGGTAGTTAATCTTTAGCAAAAAGAGCTCTTTCTATATGCTGATATCTATTTAACACAGTTTGCATTCTGCCTTCTTTGCGCATCACTTTAGCATTGGTCCATAGTGAAGACGGCCTTTGTAGTAGGAGCAGATAGGTATATTCACTACTTTGCTTCAATGACGCGTATGTGAGATCTGGTAGTGGGCTTCTGAGAGGTAAAAATTTATTCTATATAACTGCAGGAATCTTGTTCATAGCCTTCTTGAATTCAAAGATGTACATAAAATATGCTTGAGTTCTATCATATAAAGCTAAATGTTATAATTTGACTCAGAGTAGAGATAATTGCAGTAATAGTGTTATGTCAGACATTCTCCTTCTTGACTTAAGAAAAATAATGTTGGAGGTATTAGTGCTCCCAAATCTGCTACCATGATTGGCCCATCTCCTGACCAATCATCAAATAATATTGTGGTCATCAATGATATGAGAACCAATGGCAAAAAGACCTTGGCAGATTCTCGGTAGAATCCTAACTATCAGAAAAAATACAGTTTATAACAAAAAATGGCTTAAAAAGGTAATAACTAATAATAGGATTACTCCAACTTCTCAGCCAAATTCAGGGTATTTGTTACCACATGGGTTTGATCACCTCCGAGGTGAGAAGATATTACTTGACAATGATAGGGTGCAAATAACCAGTCATTACCACGCAAGTCTGACCACCGCCAAGGTGAGAAGATTTTACTCGATGATGATAGGGTGCAAATTAACCAATCATTACCACGTGAATCTGACCACTGTCAAGGTGAGAAGATTTTACTTGATGATGATAGGGTGCAAATTAACCAATCATTACCACGCGAGTCTGACCACCGTCAAGGTGAGAAGATTTTACAAGCTGGTAATTGGATACAATTCATCAAATCATTACCACATGGGTCAGTTTTGCTTCAAAATATTTATTTTCAATCTGATAGGCTGAAAGCCTATATTTCCTAATTTAGATGACTCAGCTTTATATATTTTTGCCTCAAATACCCATGGTCTCAAAATTTAAACTAGTTTAAATAGGAAATACTAGTATCAAAGAAAGAACCCTCTTTGGTTTTGCCCTGCTTAAACAATAAAAAACTTAAAAAACTTTAACAAAGCAATATTTATTACTTGCATTATAAAGTAAAATTCTCACTTTAAACAAAATATATGTGGCATCCATTAGCGGATCCCACAAACTGGTGCTCACTACAGGGGATCACCCTGAATACTTTGATAAGTTATAAAAAAGTAATGGAGAGTGTCACCCGTTGGGTGCAAAATGGGGAAGGGACTAAAGATAATGATTGAATGGATAGCCATACCACTTTGATATATGGAGAAGAAGAACAATTTGAATGCATATTAATACCTGAGTCTCGTCGCATCACCTGGCCAGCTACTGAAGCCGTGAGAGACCTTACTCATGGTATCCTTAACCCTGGCAATATTGCATCACACGAATGGGCATCGTTGGTAGAGGAATGCCACTTGTTTCTCTATGAGACTAGTGTCCTCCCAGAGACCTATGGTCAGCTTAAAAATATGACCACCTATGTATACAAGTTTGCTCACTCTGCCTTGGTCCATATGATGCATCTCTTAGCTGACAATCATGAAGAGCTTCATCACCACCTAGATACCCATGCAGCTCTGAATTTAGCCTATGATAAGTTGTATCAACTGACCTCCAAACATCTTGGAGCAGTTAGATCTGGTGTGGAAGCTAATCGAAACTTCATCATACAGCTGCATGAATGGCTTACTACTATGGGCACTGGGATTGTAAAGTATGCTGAGGAGGCCATGAAGATATTCTGAGATGAACTGAACGCTTCCTCCACTAGCACCCGCTCGTTGTTGGAGGAGTTTGGTAAAGAACTTGAAAAGCAAAATGAGCAAACGCATCGTGACCTTTCAGCCCACGTCTCTATCCTTCAAGAGAAATATGAACAGCGTGTGGCTGTGGTGGAGCGACAGTTAATTCAGGCCTTTTCACGTGTTGATGAGCTTGAACGTCATCTGTTGCTTGAACCATCTAGCGCCACCACCCTTGCGGCCAAGGTTGTTCAGCTAGAAAAGGAGCTAGCTCTCAAAGCTTCATTTGAAAATATCAAATATTTGGCATGTCACCCAACTGAATGCAAAATCGAAGCAAAAGGGATAAAAGCTTCGCTGGAAAGCCCTGTGCTGTTGAAGGAAGTATATAGTCAACTAACGCAGGTTGAGCAGAACTATGAACAGATTAAGGAGGGGGTATAAGGCCCCAGCTCCCACTCTCGTGATGATGAAGGGTGTAAACAAATAAAAGAAGAGCTGAAGAACTGCGTGAAAGCCGTGGAAACTGCTCAAACAAACCTAAGCTCAATGGTGTCACAACTCCATTTCCAAGTCAATGCAATGGAGAGCCAAGTGGAAGATCTTGAAACTCATAAATCAGGGATCGAAGCTCAACTGAGACATTGTGAATCTGGGCCCCTAGAAGCCCTCTCTAAAATGGAAACCCGGCTTGAAGCCATGCATGACCAATTTGATCACCTTTCGCGGACCTTTGATCAGTTAAGCTACCACTCTGAAACATCAGAAGCAGAAGCTCCGGCTTTCATACCCTTACTGGGAATGACTATAATTCATTCAAAATAACGTTTAAAGACAAGTTTATCCCTGGAGAGGGTAGCATTGCTTCATTTTTATAAGTTTATGAAGCAGCTATGGAAGGGGTGACTGATCATCAGAAGGCCAAGCATATCCTTTCCTGTTTGGGCCGCATGGCACAGGAGGTGATGGTCCCACATATGGATGCTCTTAGCACCTGGTTCAAAGTTAAAGAGGCTCTCATAAACATGTTTGGTTCAAAACAGGCTTGTAGTATGAAAAAGCAAGCTTTTATGTGTATGAGTATCCAAAAAGGAGAGTCAGTGGTCACCTTTGCAGAACGATTTTATATGGAAGCACAGACGTTGTTAACTTCGAAGATGTTGACTTTGGATGATGCTGTAGCCGCCGTTTTGACTGGAGTGGCTACTTATCCATCACTAGCGATGCACATCACCTCAGTTAAACGCTATTTCCATACCATATAATACATCAAGGAGGAGTTAATAGATGTCGCTGATTTCCATAAGCCCAAAGTTTCACATGGAGCAGTATCTCATCCTTGCGTTTTAACCATTGAAGATTCAAAGCCTAAGCCTCAGGCCTTAGCTATTGAAGACAAGAAGGAGCCCTTCAGATAATGGGCCCTGAAGAGCAACACCCCAAAGCAAAACATCCTAAAGGCCCTCGGTGCAAATACTGCAACAAATTTGGACACAAGGAGGCTGTGTGCTGGAAAAAGAAAGCTGATGCCGAGGAACAGGAGCAGGGAAAAAAATGTCAGCATAGGGAAAGGCACACATATTGCTGACAAATTTCACGTGCCTGACTCATTTAAACAACTTATGCCATTACCTCGCGTTACTAATACCCCAGGGGATGATTCTGAGGGGGGTACAGATGAGGTCAGCTATTACGTTGTAGGAGTACCTGCTGAAGTGGAAGTCCCCAATTGCTTGAATGCTGGAGGAGTAGATGAAGCCACCATATCTGAAGAGACGTATCTCTGCCAAGTTCTAGGGGGAGCCAGTCATTATCAATACTGCCAGCGACGCAGATGAGGTGTTGTCTCACCTTATTCGCCCTATCCAGCATGGCCATACCATGCAGTCCATCCAGGAAAATTACCCTGAGACTGAATGCAAATTACCCTCCAATTTCCATCTTAAGGAGGTCTTAGCGCTATCGCCCACTTTTGGGAGGATACTTACGAAGGTTGAAGTGGTTATCCAAAAAGTTCAGGTGATGGCTATCTTAGATACAGGCTCCCCAGTGAATGTAATCTCCTCCAAATTGATGAAAAAGATCTAACTTGCACCTGACTTGGAGTACAACCAAGACTTTGGAACCGCTGATCCTAACAACACCCACGCACTGGGTGCTTACTCATCCCTTCCCATTCATATTAGGAAGCTTATTCTATTGGCCCCCACAGTGGCTTTGGATAATAACGCTTATGATATGCTTATAGGTACTCAGTTTATGATTGAATATGTCGGCACTATCAATATGAAGCAAGGGTTCTTATCATTGCTCAATTATGAAATCCCCTTAGTTCTTCCAATACAGAACCCAGCAAGAAGGAATACTCTTGCATGTATACCAACCTCGCAAAAACAGTGACTAAAGAAGGGCAGGCTGCCAATGAGCTCCGCACCCCCTTCCTACATTTCAAGTGGCTGATAAGGTGTTATACTACTATAACTGCATCACCCCTACCAACATTCTTAAGGGGGGCAATGTCAGACATTCTCCTTCTCAACTTAAGAAAAAGAATATTGGAGGTATTAGTGCTCCTGAATCTGCTACCATGATTGGCCCATCTCCTGCCTAATCATCAAATAATATTGTGGTCATCAATGATATGAGAACCAATGGCGAAAAGACCTTGGCGGATTCTTGGTAGAATCCTAACTATCAGAAAAATATGGTTTATAACAAAAACTGGCTTAAAAAGGTAATAACTAATAATAGGATTACTCCAACTTCTTGGCCAATTTTGGGTGTTCGTTACCACAAAGGTTTGATCACCTCTGAGGTGAGAAGATATTACTTGACAATGATAGGGTGAAAATTAACCAATCATTGCCATGCGAGTCTGACCACTGCCAAGGTAAGAAGATTTTACTTGATGATGATAGGTGCAAATTAACCAATCATTACCATGTGAGTATGACCCCCATTGAGGTGAGAGATTTTACTCGACAATGATAGGGTGCAAATTAACCAATTATTACCATGTGAGTCTGACCACCGTCGAGGTGAGAAGATTTTACTTGCCAATGATTGGATACAATTCATTAAATCGTTACCACATGGGTCAGTTTTGCCTCAAAATATTTATCTTTGATCTGATAGGCCAAAAACCTATATTTCCTAATTTAGATGACTCAGCTTTATATATTTTTGCCTCAAATACCCATGGTCTCAAAATTTGAACTAGTTTAGATAGGAAATACTAGTATTGAAGAAAGGACCTTCTTTGGGTTTGCCCTGCTTAAACAATAAAAAATAAAAAATAATTTAACAAAGCGCTATCTAATACTTTTATTAAAAAGTAAAATTCTCACTTTAAACAAAATATTTGTGGCATCTGTTGGCAGATTCCACACGTTATCTAGAGAAATTCAATTAGTAGTAACTAATGGTTTACCTCTTTCATAAATCTTCTTAAAGAAGTCTTCATGACTTTACCCCTTATCATGTCAGATCTCCATGAAAGCCTACTTTTGATTCATGAGGGTTTGATCAATTACTTTTTTCTGAAGTAAGGTGGTCTTGACTTGAGACCAGGTTTGACAGACATGTATAATTGGGGTCATAATTTCTCTGTCTTCTCTTTAGAGGCAGGAATGAATACGCTTTACTTTCTGTCTGTTGAATGACTCCTCAATTGAGCTCATATAAAGTAATATAAACAATGAATTAATTTTTGATTGAAGATAAACATCTTCTTATATTTTAGTTTAAAGCTAAAGCCAAATGGGTCAGAAAAAGATTTAAGCCAGCACTGCGCTATGGCTTAGTTCAGAGTATGTTATTTCTGCATACTTTTGGGAGACTCTTTGATCCTAATGTCTTCTCAAATATCTTCATGGTAACTTGCAGTTCCTTCAAGCTTTTATTTATGGTGGGTTTATTGGCTTTTTGTTTTATCTAAATTTTCAGAAATAAAATCTCAACTTTTAAGCTGCTGACAGGGGCTCCAAGTTCGATAAGGCTTTTTATAACTGATTTTGGTGGGTATAAATGACCTTAATAAATGCATGCATAATATACATTTCTCATTTAGTACCTACAAGGTATAGAAGAGGTTGATAGGACAGCCATCAGTTATGATACCATATCCCCAGGCTACTTATTCCAGCTGCTTAGTAAATCCTTAACTTAACCCAATATCACACTTCTCCAAGGATTGCTAACACCATTGGCGCAAGGCTTTTGGATCTGGTGGGCCAGGTTGCCCTTATGCTCCATTAGAGCCATGGGGTCCTCTAGGCTCTTTGAGACTCAAGCTCTGTCAGAACCATTGGATCAAGGGGGACTTTAAAAATCTGGGGACTGTTGGACAATCTTTTGACTTTATTCTTAGTTTTTAAATTAAAATGATAAATTATACTATCTTTTTATTAGATTTATCCTAAGATGGATTGCATTAATATTGGCCCTATGACTTCCCAATCATAACTTTTCCTGACATATCAATTACTATTCACAATTTCATTGTACTATAGTCAATGATCCTCATCACAAGGACACTACTGCATCTAAAAATGAAAAATTTTGACTATAGATATTACTTTCTACTTTAAAATAAAAGAACGCCTTATTTATCAAAAATTTGTTGTTTATCAATGTAGATATTTAGTGTATTCTTACCTATACTGAAGGATTGAGAACTTTATCATATAGTATTGCTATATGGTAAAGATAAAGCTGGACTGGAAAGCCATAACCTGTTCAAGTAGCAATTATAGAGACCTCTCAATACACAAGTGGAGCTCACTACATGAGGCTGTAGTAGCAGAAAAAAAATAAAATTCTAAACCTTACAATGGGCCCAAATCAGGAAGGGGAGAATGGCAAGAACTGAAAATCCGTAACTACTATATCATCCTCCTACTCCTAATCAATAGGTATTTTATAAAGCTAAATTTCAATAGTCAGCTAAGTTTGAAAGCTTTTTGTCTTATATATTCGCTGCGGAGCTACTGAGACAAGTTTGGGACATGTTAGTTTGGAGACTTTTTTGGCTCTTTGGACACAAACAGTCTGATTTAGTGCCCACTTTACTTTATTGTCAGCAGAATTAAGATTAACTAATTCAACAATATGAGATTTTTCTGGTCTTTGAGGCATAGCGAATACTACAACAAGCTTATAGCCCATATCAGATGAGGCATTATCTTTCTGGGTATCTCTAACTCAACATGCAAAAATACCATTTAACCAATTTTACCAGCAATATCTAATCATAATAGATATTTACCAGGCACTCAAAAAACGTGGGTTCACTGCAGGTCCTGAATAGGGTGCTCAAAACCAGCTTTTAAGGGTTTGCCAGGCTCTCAACAACAATCACACCCTTAGTATCCAAATCTCACATTGGTTTGATGAACTTATTAATCAATTAAACTGAAATGTGTTGGCCATAGGATATCAAGTCATGGATAACCTTGGAGTAACCAACAATTGGTTCCAGGGATGACTTTCATTAAGGAGGAGGTCAAATATAGCCATGTCACTCCACAAGACATTACTTTTAAGGATGAGGTAGTAGATGCACTTGACCAATACACTAAGTGTGAAATGAGGGGTGGCTGCACATCACTTAGGAAGCAATATCAATACCGCCAACAACATCTGTTAAGTTGCAACAAATTAAAAGTAACAAACATCCATGCTGCAGGATATCAAAAGAATGATAGGATTAGTCCAAAAGTTCCAAGAGGTTGGAGATCTCCTTCAGTCAAATAAGATATGGTTTCTTGTCCGTGAACTTTGTAATACATATACACTCATAAAAGTGAATTTGAGGACTTGCATACTAGTGTGTATGACATTTTAGGAACCTTGATAGTTGTGACAGCTCAAGCTGCAATGTCTTAAAGAACAATAGAACTGTACCACATGAGAGGAACCTAATTGGAAGAAAGGATACAGTGTGGTAGATGATGCCTACATCAAACCCCTGTTTCCTGCTAGTTCAGAGCAATTTTTGGGAGGAACCCAAAGAAGAGGAGGTTACCCAAAATTCCATGCATCAACCCACCCGTTCTGTAAAACCATCATTGTTCAGTTTTTTTTTTTTCTTCCACGGAGACTCCAGCCCCTGAACCAAGTCAACCTTGTACCAATAACCCAGGACCTTAAGTGAGCACTGCACCAATAACGTCCAGACAAAAAGCTTCTATCCAGGATATCAGTGGTTTAATCTGGTTAATCTTCCTAAATCTAGCAATCATAAGAATGTGCAGTCATTTTTAAAATGTTCAAGTGACTGTTCATGGAGCCAATGATCTTTTAAAGACCAAAACTATGTTTAACTGTTTAGATTATCAGAGTCAAAGTACAATAATATCCAAATTACCTGAAGAGCATTAGGCCTTCAATCATGTGGAAATGCGGTTTTATAAGAGTTTAAAAGCCTCAAATGCATGGATATATATAAACTAAAATTTATGACCATTCAGTTCAAGAACAATAAAACCATTACCGAGATTTCTGCCAAATTTTAACACAAATGTAAGTTATTGTGGGGTGCTAAAGACATGGTGGACTTTTACTTCAAGATCACGCTTCAAAATGCCATCATGAATTATTGGAAGCCCTACCATAAAGTTCCAGCGCTCATGAAAGATTTATATACACCCTCTATGATTAAATGCCTAAAAAGGAGCAAAGGTACATTAAAAACACTCAATGTGGAAGCGCGAACCAGATGCCCCCCACAAGAGAATGAAGGCAGAGGTACTCTGGAGAGCATTCTCACCTAATGAAATAATTTTGGAAATCACCTCATCCTATCTAAGATAACCTGTTAGATCTAAAAGTCTTAAGGACACTACGCGGCCACCTGTCCTAACTGTTACCCTGGGATGAACCTTATGACATCTTAAGATGATGGCAGCCAAGTAAAAAACCTTATCAGTATAAGGGGACTCTTTACTGCCAGGTATCATCCTGTTTTTTCCCAAAAATTATATAGATGAAAATTATCCTTTAGCTCAGAAATCTGATAAGAGCTTTCCAGCTGTGTTGTTCATCCCCATAAATTATTGAACAGAAATGTAATGAGAGGAACAAGAAGTTGAATTAAACCTTATGCCACCCAAATTGTTAAAGCATAATCAATTTAGAGATCCATAAGGGTCTCAACCCTTACCTCCTCTACAAAGGCTAAAGTTACACTACAATTTGAGACCTTGAAATCTTAATTTTTTAATATAGGAGAACATATCAAGACCATGATTAGTCAAATTAATACTCCTCCTATTTTCAAATTAATGTGAAATTAAAACCAATTTATTTATTATATTTTATATTGATGTTTCTTTAGAAAAATTTAAGTTTGAGCCATTGTCAACAGCAGTGCTTCTGTATGTATGATTTCTATTCAGTTTGCAAAAAGGTTGAGACAAGCTCTCAATGTAGCTAACCATCAACCATATTGTCAGGCGGCCAGAGGGAAGATTACTGGCAGCGCAGGAATCTGAAGGTAAGGCTTTGAATTTCACGGCGCTGAAAGAGACTTTCTTTAATAGAATAAAAAGGAAACTTAAATAAAAATACAAAAACTAGTAAATTATGCTTCAAAAAATGCTTTATTTGAAATATAATAGTACTATTTATAGTAATGTAAAAACAAAAGGGGATTTCAGGATTACTAGAAAAGGAAGAATATTTGTGATTCCCAAGTGACATAACCATTATCCTGTAAGGCCAGCTGAGCTCCTTAATTTTCTGATGTTATCTTCATAGCAACAACTGATAGGATAATGTAATTATTTGGGTAGACTTTAATAGTAAATCAGTATTGAGTTGGGTAAGGAGTTTTATTGTAAGGAATGGTGAAAAAGGAAGGTACTTAGCATACATGGTTACTCTTAAATGAGGTGGTGAATTCAGGAGATCTCTAAATGGCAAGATTCTCATTAGTACAGTTGACAGATTTGTAAAGATATTGGGATTAAGTAAATTATACATAAATAAAAACATAACATTTGTAAACTGAATTTAGAGTAATTTAATTAATACTCAAATTTGATTTCCAAACCAAAGATGTGAAATAAAGCCTTAAGTCCAAGAATTATTTAACCATTTAGGCATATCAAGACCAAGCCCTATATTGGTGTTGGCTAATATTCTCACTAGGACAAGGCTTCCACCTTCACTAGTTAGAATTCCAACAAATATGGAACAGCTGGCACTAAGAGTACCACTAGAGAAGGGGCTTATAGTGCGTATCAATGAGGTTCAGATTATTTAAGTTTTGTTTACCTGATATCCTGCTTCCTAGTGGTAATTGACAATTGATGTTGGTAATAGCTTCCTTAAAAATATGACTTTGTTATAAACTATGAGGAGAATACTTTTACTATCCTAGGTCAAACATTACCCCTTCACTATTTGAGGGTTAATTAGACTTCCTTAAATCAAAGAAATGATTTTACCAAACTGGATTATATGGAGGGTTTAGCCTCCATCTGTTATTTTGAAAGTAATCACCTAAGTTTAACTCTTCCTGCCACCATTCTTGAGAATAATTCATTTCCTTTAGATATAAAGTTGTGTTATATAACTTGGTGAACAGCATGTGGTCCACTAGAATGAATTTGAAGCTACCTAAAGTATTGGCGGGAGAAAATATTCTCCTTGTCAATGGTTGAAGACTGAACCTTTTGCAGCTCCTGGAATAATTTTATATGACCAACATGAGAATTGGGTATTACTCGCCAACTTAACTGACTCCAAAACACTTGTCAAGAGAGGGCACAAAATAGCGTTTGAACACCTCATTTTCTGAAAAAAATTAGGAATTAGATGAGGCTAAAATCTACCGGGGGTGTGGCTTACCTGAGCCATATCTACCAAATTTTGTGGTCAATACCCATGATCTACTGAATGAACAAACTAAGGATCAGAAACCCCAAGTTTTGGCCTAATGAAAATTTTCAAGTGTTTACAACGGACAACTACAACTTCAGATGTTGTTAGAATTTTTGCCTATATCATCCAGCCATCAGATTATGTCAGATCTGCTTTGCTACTCGGTGATTCACCTTAGTAGATGAGTTATCATAGGGAAATAATAACTATTGTTGGAAGTTAGTCCCAAAAGATTATTAGCTAATCTTCTGGAATTATTTCAACTGGGATTTAATATGCCAGATTGCTTATTGTTCATTAGAAATGATCCCCAACAAGGTATTTTACTATATGATTCAATTGCCAATTTACATATTGGCAAATTTACATATTTGTTGATCAGACTTTGTCAATGATCAACTAAAGGATTTTATTAGTTGCTGTAGCTTCAAAAATGTGCTGGTAGCAACTCATGAGGTAACCTAATTAGGTTAATCAAATAATGTAATAATTCTAGTAGATGGAAAACCTGATGGAGGAGGAGAAATTCGCATATGTTGCAACTTATGAGGGTAATTCATTCACAATGGTGGCCATCTCCCCAGAAGGTGTTAATGTAATAGTTGGAACTGGATTCCCTATACATTACCTTGACTCAAGTAAAATAAATCATATAGTAAAGACTTGAATATTTTTAAAATTATACATTCTATTGTAATTTGAACTCTTGGTATAAGAGCTGAAGGATTGGATATCCTTAGTCATAATAGTGTTTGTGAAGTTCTCTGCATCTCAGCAAGAAGAAGTGAGGGGTAAAATTCCCTTAATGGTTTTATGAGCTAATAAGCACCTTCTAGGGACAGAAGGCAGAGCGTTAGCACCAATTTAGCGTTGAAGGCAATAATATGTTAGTTGTGTGAAAACTCAACTAGGGCGATAGTCTCTATACTATTGCCAACTAGTTTATTATTTTATTATCTGGTTCAACGCATATCAGAACCTTTTTAGTAAACTAGAAAGCTTAAGCAAAAAGCTCAAAAGTTTACACTTGGTGCTCGCTACAGAGGGTAATTGTTTTTACAGGCCAAATTCACAGAAGAAGTAATCATAATGTCATTCAATGCTGAACTTAAATTGTGGGTTGAATTGGATATCACAAATAAGATTGTGCTGGACTTGGCGTCATAAGACAAACTTGCTAATCTGGAAATGTGAGTGGTGAAATTTGAGGAGGAAATCAAACAAGTTAAAAAGCAATAACAATCTCTATGAAAAATTTACCTCATTGAAATTAAAGGAGACTGAGTTAATCAAAGATATAATATATCTGAAAACTGAATAATAAGTGAATAACGTACTTTTCCACTTGGTACAAAATCATTGCTCAGATTCTAATGAGCTTAAGTGAACTCAAAAATTACTAGTGTGATTGCGCTCAGATGAAGGCAAACGATTCCAATAATGAGATACACAAAAATCCAGTTGGGAAAATACAAACACAAGAAATATGTCTGGATCATTCGCTGCAATTTTGAAGATGTCTCCTAAAAATATTCCTATCATTAGTCAGGTCATTAGGCAAGAATCTTCTGCCAGTGGAGAGACAGAAAATTTTTGGAATATGATGAAATTATCCGCATTTCACCAGGTAAATCTACTAACATTTTTCTGCTTATTTGAAAATGACAATGTTTGGATATGGGGACAACAGAAAGCTGATCAGTGATAAGCTGCTTGGAAAACTGGTTATCAAAATCTGGTATTAACCCATCTCAATGGGGATGACTGGACCAACAGCGAAGCTAAAAAGGCAATACTGACTGAGTTTGGTAGTCCAACACGGATGGCCAACTTTAAACAAAAGTTTATGGAAGTTAAGTCTTAAAAAGATGAAACATTAATGATTTCTCTTTTTTTAGTACTGGTGGTGCCCAACCCAAAAGGGGGAGCCACCACGCATCTTTATTTGCAAATGGGCCAAACAAAGGGATTATCATAAATTAAAAAATTCCTAATATAGCCCCTAGGTTTTCAGCATAGGAAGCTATATCAGATGGCGAGGAGGCTTGGTGAAACTTTTGTCCGGCACCCTCTTTAGCTGGTGGACCATGGCGGACAGCATTGGGGTGGGAGCATCAGCGACATGGGGCAAAAGGAGATATAGTTGGGGTTTTCTTCATTAATGAGGCCGGCAGTGTCCATCACCTCAACGTATTGAGCAAGTTGACGCTCAGCAAAAATGATGAGAGCTGGCACACATTAGATGCTTTCTCCTGACTGATTTTATCAGGAATTGAAGATCCTGGTTAGCGAAAATTTTTATCTGATTTTGATGCGCGCATAGCAATGCAAGCAATGTTTTGGCCCTACTAAGATTTTCATTTTATTATGGTATCAGCGCTTATAAACCAAACTTCTAAATCACAGATGGTGGATCATCTCAAGATACTAGGAGCAAGTGAGCACTTAATTGAAACTTCAAAGACATTCCCATTAGAACTAAGGATACTATGTAATTTGCTAGAACAACAAGGGATAGAATCAAGTTGTAATGGGAAATGAGCTAAAAGACAACTACAAGTGGTAAGTTTCTGATCTACTGCTATCAATGTGGAAAACTTGGGCATGTAGTTGTTCAATTTTTAGGATAAGAAGCCTAAGAAACAATAAAAATTAAGTTCAAGCTAAAGAGAAGGAAATGGTCAAGAGGCAGGAAAAAGACTATTAGTCTTGATATGGAACAATCTAACGCTGTGATCAGCCCTGTTCCCCCTGAAATACTTATTAATGACCTGGATGTTTCTGATTTATTCATGGACAAAGATACACTTGATCCGCTCTACCAGGTGGTTGACTTAAACGTGAATGTAATTACATAAGAAAAAGTGATGGGGATAGGCCCCAAAATTTTGAAAGAATTTGCTCAGCCATATTCTCATCAGTTAGCAGAACAGATCAGTTCTGGCAGAAAGCACAGATGAACTATTTAATACAAAACTTGACAGAACGTTTCTCTCCCTTAAGCCCTATCAAGGAATCCTTTTCTAATTACTATTAAATTAATTCATACTTTTTATTGGAAAATAATTCCTATGATACATTTTAAACAACTATTACAATACTTGGAGTGTACATATGCTGAAATTATAGTCAGTTGAGTAAGAGTACAGTTTATAACTAATAGTGTTGCGCCCATTAATATCATTTCTAACCAGGTTGGTGAAGTGGATGAAGATTTATCCAAATCTAGAGCACTGGAAACTGTATGGAATCACTGGGCCACATACCACAATACTTTGCATAGCATAAAGTGCACTACCACTTTAGTTTGGATCATTGGTGGTATCAGCTCTCGCCATAGTATTTGCAAATCTAAATAATGACATACTCATTGGGATGGAATTGCTGAGAAAGTATGATGTTAAGTGTGATTTTGAGGAGAATACCCTAACACTTTTAGGACAAAACCTGCCCTTGGTACATCATCACAAAGGCGATACTCAGCTTATAAAAAATAATTTTGTAAATCTAATTTACAAATGGCATAATTTCCATCCAATACAAGTTGGTTGGACAAAAAAGCAGGGTCATGCTGAAGGATATTCTCAAATACTGTGAAATACCATTTAGGACAAAAATCGAAAATACTATTCCATAAGGGGCATAAATTGTAGTTATACTGGATTAACGTTAGAAATCCCAGAAGAACAATATGGATTAGTCATTGCCCCATGGAATAATTGAGGCTGGACTATAGGTAGCGCTGGGGATTATTATGTTAGGCCATAGTGAAATATGAGTATTACTGGACAATCTGAGCAGAAAGTCAATTAAAGTGGAAAAAAAGTCATCACGTTTGTGCATTTATTCCTGACAGTGGAAATCAGAGTGTTTTACGACTTTAAAATGTTAACTGAGATGGATTAATGGCATGCTGCTAAAAGTGTTAATGTATTGATTTAATGAGCAACTGGATGAATTTTTAGAATCACATCAAGAAGAAGTGCTATAATTATTTTCAAATATATTGGGTGATATTTGCCCAGGATGATCATGACTTTGGATGAACTAAAAATGCGATCCATAAGGTCAACATTGGGGAAAATTCGCAGATACAAACGCAAACTTTCCACCATTTCAAGGCTGCAGAAGCAAAAGTCACTTAATAAATTAGCAAGTTGATTGAGCATAGGCTCCTCATTCCATCCTTGAGTTCATAGTCTGGCCAATCCTTAGAAAGAAAAAGGACGGATCAAATTGCTTGGTGACTAATTACTTTAAATTGAGTGTAATCTCCAAAAGGGATTCATCTGCTGTCAAAGATTAGTAAAACCTAAACGCCTAAGAAAAGTCAATTTATTTTTGGCAATGAATTTGATTTTGAGATATTGATAGATAGAATTGAAAACAAAGATCAAGAGAAATGTGCAATTAACACACAATAATTATACCGGCCAACAAGAATGCCCCAGGTATTGTGCAACGCATTTGCAACTTTTTAGAGGGCAATGGATTTAATCCTGAAGGAATTAAACTTGTCCTGAATTTTGGTGTATTTAGATGACATAAAACGTTTTTAGCAGGTCACTAACTGATCACCTGGAGCACTTAAAGGAAGTGTAAATGTCTAGCAGCGCTGAATTAAAAATCAAGCTGATATTATGACATTTATTTTATAATTGAGTTTAAATATTTGTTTTTGTGATAAACTCTAGCAAATTACAAACATAACTTCTAAAGGTAGATTCCATTGAGTAGATGTTGATCTAAAATTATTAAAACATAATAGTATACTTGGATTGTTCAGCTACTATAGCTGATTCATTAATAAATTTTGCTGTGATTGCTGAACCATTATTCACCTGCTAAAGGATATAAAAAAGGATATGTGTGGAATGAGGAGGCCCAAAAATTGTTTAATGATCTACAAAAATATCAGATGACTAGTCATGTGCTGAAATACCCGAATTTAAATCAAGAGTTCATTACTCAGACTGTTTCCTCATTAACAGTGATCTGAGCCTTTTTGAGTCAAATAGATGAGGATGAGGAAGAGCATCTAGTGGCATATGAGAGCAGAACATTGACGCTAGAAAAAAGGAACTAAACTGTGACAGAGCGTGAGTGCCTTGTAGTGATCTATGCCTGAAAACAATTTGAGTGCATATTAAAGGGGCATATTTCAAAGTTGTGACCGACCAATCATATCTATGCTGGTTACATACTTTAATGAATCAGATGGGCGACTTCACTGATGGGCTTTAAAACTACAAGCCTACAATTTCGAGATTATACACTGATCAGGAGCAACACATCAGAATGCTGATAGCTTATCAATGTCAAGAGAGTGCTGTAACTCTCTCATTTCCAGAGAGATGTATGGGATGCACAGCATCAATGTCAGGGAACTAGCCATTATCAAGGTAGGAAACATGGCACCACGGAGGGTGCTGGAGCCAAAGGGACCAAGTGCAAGGGGGTATAACGTGGAGTATACTAGTGAATAACAAATAGACAACAAAATTTGGTTGGACTCCAAAGGGGAGTCCATAACCAAGTGGAGATTGGTGCCAGGGTGCTTGGGTGCCTAGATCTGAAGGGGACCAGGGCGTTCCAGAGGTTCATCAGATACTGTAGTTAATTTTGTTAAGATAAAAGTGCTAATGTTGTAGACCTCCTTGAGGAAGTCTGCGCACAGTTTGACCAAGGGACCATAAAAAGTAAAACTTAATAAAGAATTAAATTTAGGAAGTCAACTAATAAAAAAAGTTGGTCTTGTGGAAACATACTTACACAATGGGGGGCGAGTCATCATTGGCAGAAGTGATGCTAAGCCTAAGCGAACCAATAGGCACATGCTATTATTGATCAAGGGTACTGTAACTAGAATTTGACTGAACATAAGTTATGAATTGTAGCTGGACTCGTCCCAATTTGGTAACATAATAAATAGAACGTGTTTAAAAACCCTGTTCCTTGAGCAACTGTAATGAACTGACAGCATTTAGAACGTAGCTGTAAATTTTAACGCCCTGGCTGTAACGCTGGGATGAGCATCACGTACATTCCCATGTCCAACCAGGACATATCTCGCTTGTACCCAGCGTTAGTAAAGGGTATGTTTAAGGTCAGGGAGGCTTTTTCAACTTAACCTTCTTGGCCTCCTGACGTCCAGCTTTATCCTTACAATCTGTAACCTCAATTATTCCATGGAGCCATGACATTAACCTCTCATTCTTTTGAGGTTCAACCCCCTCCAGGGGCTTTGCCAAGGAAAAGTTCTTGCGGGCTGAGCCATCTCTATGGCAGCAATGGTTTGCTTTAACTTAGGTCCTGAAGCTTCGGGGAAAAGCTTTTGGAAAGCTTCGATCAGATCCTGGCCATGGGCGCAGTTGCGCACTGGTACCAAACTGTTCTCCGCTGCGTCAGATCCCTTCTAGTATACTAGGTACTCAAGAAATCTTCTTGCATATTGTGAGGCTACGGTCTCCTCCACTTCCCACTCTGGCGCCCAATTCGCGAGATAAGCCTCTGGTGTCTCTGGTGGGGGGGCCTTAAACAACATTAGCTTACTTTCATGGAAGATGACAAAGATTGGAAAAACAAAAAAAGACTAACTGGTTCAAGTTGTGGCCCACTTTTCTGACAATGCGAAAAAGCCCAGTCCTCTTTGGTCGCAGCTCTTTGCATGGCTGCTTTAACAGGGATGTTTCTGGCATCCAGCATCATATTATTCCATTACTTGTACGCAGGATCAACTCATTATTTTCCATCCACATTCTCCTTATAAGCTTACATTACTACATCTAAATTCATGTTCATCCCCTGGTTTACTTTCTTGAGAGTCTTCGCAAATTCCACCACCCCTCCCACTTTGGATCCACATCTGGGCTCCATGTTGAAGGAGGGGTTAAAGCTATAGTTGGCGAAAAAGGGAGAATAACCAATTAATGCATGTTGGGCGTTGTTATATCTGAAATTGGGCCATGGGAAGATGGGAAACCCAATCTTAATAATCTGCTTTAGTGTACCACCATGGGAACTGTTCCATTCACTGGTTCACTCGTTCAGTCTGCCCATTTGATTGAGGGTGATAGTCAATCGAACGGCAGGGGCAAATCTGAAGAGCCTTACATAACTCTCCCAAAAAGACAGAAGTAAACTGATGCCCCAATCACTTATTATCTCTTGTAAAACCCCATGAAGAGCAAACATGTGAGATATGAAGAACTAGCCATCTATGCCATGGTTACCATGGTTCTTAAGTGGATAAAGTGGGCGAACTTCGTAAAGCAGTCCACCACTATGATGATGGCGTTGTAACCATCAGAAGCAGGTAAATCCATAATCAAATCCACTAATAAGTAGGTCCAAGGCCCTTCAGTCTTTTGGAACTGATACCAACAACCCTGCAAGGGGCTGGCAATTCAGTTTCATTTGGTTACAGAACAGGCACTCTTACAATACCTTGAAACTTGCACGGCTAATCCCTTCCAATTATAAGTGCACTAAATTAACTCTAGAGTCGTCGCCTTCCCAGGATGGCCAACGGTGATTCCAGCATGATGGTCTAAGATGATATCAAGGCAAAGTGGTCTGGCAGGAACCCATAGGCGCCCCTTAAACCACACCATCTCATCCTTCACGTGGTAACCCCTGGTAATGTCCTCTTGATATAACTCACTCTTAACGAGGACCATAGTATATTTGGCTGACAAAGGCTGTAAAATTACTACCTTTATGAACATACCATATTCCTCTGAATTTTCTAGAGGAGCAAGCGCTCGCCCATAGGCCAAGTGGGAGGGATGATGTGACACAATATTACTCCGTCAGAATTATCAAGTGGGCTTTGTGTACCTCTATCTCCTTTAAATCTAAAGCAAATGAAAGGTTTTGGCTCAAGGCATCCGCAAAAAATGCTCCTTGTTCTTTGTAAACTCATAAGAAAACGCAAATTAAACTATGGTCTTATGCCAGCGGGTCTACGGTGGTGTCAAGACATGAGGTGCGCGGTAGTACAACAAGGCATGGTAATCTGTACAAATGCGGAATGGTTGGGATGAGACATTCAAGTGATGACGCCAATAGGTAAGCGCCTCAACCACTTCTAATAGCTCTTTGTCATAAATGGCATCATTTAACTCAGGCAAAGACATCTGAGAAAAGTATCCCACTAGTTGCTCTATTCTAATTTCACCTACTTATAATAGGGCTGCCTCTATGGTAAAGTTGGAGGCATACGTGGTTACAATATACTCTCTTATGGGATCTACATGGCGAATGACGGACGTAGATAACAGGGTGCACTTTACCAGTTGGAAGTCATCCTGCAAAACAGAAGACCAATGGACCACTTTTTCTCCACTTGCCTTGTAAAAGGGTGCAGCCACCTTCACAAGATTTGTCATGAATTTCTTAGGGAACATACATGTCCCCAATAAACTCCTCAATTTCTTACACAAAGTTGGTGTGGGACACTCATGAATCGCCATCCCTTGTCTGGAGTGATAATGTGGCCTTGGGGTAAAACATGACGTTGCTCAGAAAGTTGATATGGAACTTAAAACTCACACTTACTGATTTTTAGCGTAAGGTTGGCTGCACTTGAACTCTCCACCATTTGCCACAATTGTATAGCACATGACTATTGATTGGGGAAAACACAAGGATATCATACATGTAAGCCACCGCGCACACACCCAGCAGGTCCTAAGGCTGCATCTATATGGCGTTGAAAGATAGCCGGGGCTTTTTAAGCCCAAAGGGCATAACCTGAACTGGAAAATTTTTTCAGGTACAGAACGGGGTTATCCAGTCCTGGCTCTAATTGATCAGGATCTGATTGAATGCATTTAAGCAATGCAGTTTGGAGAAGACTTTCACCTTATCCACCTAGCGAGAAATCTGAGAATCCAACGGGATGGGATGCAAGTCTGGTACTATGACTTTGTTGATATTCCCATAGTTTATATGAGCATAACGTTCCATCTGCCTTCTCCTGATAGAGAAGTGGGGAGCATACTGGGGAGGTATTCATAAATATAGCGCCTTTAGCTAACAGCTTTTTAACCCACAAATCCAAGGCAACTTCCTCCAGTACAGTCAAAGGGTAAATGGGAGAAGATATAAGCACATGATCAACGGTGACCTTGAACTCTCAAGTAAACATTGAATGAGCTGGTAGTACATTGACTGAAGCTGCATTAAACAAAGATTTCAGCCCCTCCAAACAGGAAGGTAAGGGTACCTTCAAAGACAACTTAGGGTACAAAGCAAGATTGATTGTATGAACCTTAGGCCATTGGGGAAAATCACACTGAAAATTAACCTCAGATAAGGGGACAATTAATTTATAGCCATTTTTCAAAGTTAAGGACAAGGTATTGTCTTTCAAGTTGGTTCTGACTTCAAACTTTCGCCACCAATAAACTCTCAAAATATTGGGTACAGAAGGTTTTTGATTTCCTGGAAGTGGTCAGCCAAATGATATTTGCCAACTTGATAAGCAACTAACCCCATAGTTTCAGCGTGGGAATAACTTGGGAAGCCCCTCTCCTAACCTTAACACCTGGAAAGTAATTCAACTCATGTTAGTTGGCTAGATCTTGGTCAATAAAATTCTTAGAGGCTCTTGTATCTACCAAAAATAGTTGTGCTATTTTCCCTAAAGGGGATGAAAGGGTAGCTTTAGACAAAAAATATCCTGAACGGTCTTTATATAAAGCAGAAAACACCAAAGCCTCGCCAGAAATCTCTTTATCAGGCATAAGCATGCCTCCAAGGTATGTTTTCACATCATAGAATGGAGATGGATAATTGGTTACTTTTACTACTGAGTCCACAAGTCCACAATGTCTTCAGTAGTTGCGTAAATATTTTTATAATTTAAATGAAGCTCATTTTCCACCCCTGTGTTCTACGGATCATGGTAGGGGTCAAGCGGGGGTTCTCAGGTGTAATCTGATATACTGAATAGGGTCCTCATCAGAACAGCAAGGACTAATAATTAGCTCATTTTTTGTATGTCATTTGCGTCTAAACGCGTTTTTAGGTGTCAAAGATCCCATACTCGCTTTGATGGCCAGTTGTGCCTCATTATCAAGGGCCGTCATAACCAAGCCCTTCATTGATGCTTTGTTCTACACTGCAGAAGCGCAGTGCAAAATTTTTTCATATTTTTCGTTAAATTCAGGGCTAGACTCTCCTGGAACCTCTAATTCTGCCAAAATGGGGAGGGGAATGGTGGAGAGCTCTACCCCAATCAAGGAAAAACACTAGTCACATGCACCATATTTATAGGGGCTGCTGTGGTGACATCATTGAGGTAGAATCAACTGAAACATTCAATCTAAACTCAGGGCTAGTCTGCTGCTCACCTTTAAATTTGGCAGAACTTAAAGGAATGCTTGGATAGAATTCCCTCTTTTTGAGAGATGCACACAAGTTTTTGGGGCCCTATTTATAAGGCCACCCTGGGTGAAGCAATGACAGCCAACTTACCTGGCCCTTTCCAGGTTGGGGCGCCAAAACCACTGTCAGATTCTGGTGGTTGACCCAAAAATGAAATTTTTGAAAACAAAAAGATTGGGCTGATTATCCTCCAAATGCTCAAACTAATAGTATAATTCTTAAATTAATCCTAAAGCAATTACAAAGCTCAGGCAGATTAAATCAATGTCAATTCAAACCGATTATTCTATCAAAAGCTTGGGCTGAATACACTCGCACATTTGGGTCAATTATCACTGCACAAAATCTTGGCAACTAGTCCTGACTAATTGGGACCAATATCTTTTATTCAACATGTGAAATTGTTTAAGATCGACCTGAAGAAAACGTCTATAAATTCCATGAACAAATGGACGAAAAAAATGGAATCCTTTTCCCACCCTACGGAAAGTTTTTTATGTCAATCCTCATAATTGGCATGATAGCACTTGCACATGTACTGCCTAAATGGGAGAATCTAGTGCTATTGAGAGGGCCAGTTGACATCCGTACTAGATATTCATTTCCATCAGATCTATGATGAAAACATATTTTGAGCTGGTCCTAAAGTAAATTTTCTGTCTAAGTCAAATTTTGCATGTCCATCCGTGTAATCAGCATGATAGCACTTGTACATGGACCACCCAAATGGTATTACTAGTGCTATTGAGAGAGGCTTGCAGACATCCTGATTAAGGGTGCATCATTTATTTAAATCAATGCCAAAATTTCCCAGAATTCGTTTTTTGTCAGCAGTATGACAAAACTCATTTAGAGATGATCTTGGGACAAATTTACACGCTTGTTGTTGCAATTTTTGTCCCTAAAATCCCCTGAATATGAGAGTAATTTGCCACCAATAAACCTAGAAATAGGTTTCAGTCATATCAGTCCAAGGGCCAAACTGAGGTGGAAAATAGATTTTTGAGATTGCATGCTTAAATGTGGCCAGAAGATGCCCTGAGAGGTATAAATACCAGTGCCTGGCCTAATGAATATCTATCAAATAATTAGTCTTAATAAAGATTTTTTTTATATAATCTTCTTTCTGGGTTTTATCTTAAGTCTCTTTTGGAGATTGTCATTAAGCTGGATTCTTGAAATACACAGCTTGTAACTGTACCTGCCTTGGTTGAAGCTCCCAATTACAAAGGGAAAATTGAGCTCAATATTAACCAGAATATTTGGGGTTATTTGAACATTCCAAGTGAGATTCTAAACGGTCTAATTACTGTAATCCACCAGAGAAATCAAGCATCATTTGGCTGAACGTCAGCCTGATTAAGTGCGCAGGATTATATTTATCAAGCGAGCAATCCTCGGAATTTAACAACCACCCTAAAGAGCTTTATCAGCTGGTCATAATTGGGAGGTGGAGATTATTAAAATTGGGGATTTTCTCACGGGGAGGTCCAAGGTGTAATGGAGAAATGACGTTTTAACAACATGGGGCAAAGGTAGGCATGTGCTCTATCACAAGATTTATTTGATAATTTTACCAGGTGGCCAGCTTAGTGCAGAGAAAAGAACTTGTAGAAGGTGTGTATGGAAGACATGTCAGAATGACGCTGCTCCTAGACACGCTCCCAACCCCTACTCTTTTTTTACAAAAGTGGCTGTGTGCAGAACACTGTGAAAACCCAGTCACCGGCCTCTGTTGGCAGCCAATATAGCAAATCCACCCCACAAAATGGTGGACAAGAACCAGAAAAATGTTATTACCAAAAGAAGCTTCCAATGAGAGAAGCAAGAGCTTGTTGAATTTCAGAATAGATTTTGGGGTAAGTTGGGAAATTATTAAAACAAGATCATGAAGGGTCTGAGTCCACCATAAACAATCAGTAAGGGTGGGCACTTACCAATTGGTAGTTGCAAGAATAACGCCGAGATGCACTAGTACAAAATAAAATGAGAAAACTGTGGTCTGCACCATACTGGCCTTGAAAAACGGCCAGCGCACTAATTTACACATAAAGAATGCCCCACGCAGGTAATTTAAATGCACATAAAATAAGAAGGTTGGTTGACTAATGTCAAGAGAGTGTTATAACTCTCTTATTCCCAGAGAGATGGTGCAGGATACAAAGCCACACTGCCAGGGGAACAATCCATTAGCAAGGTAGGAAACATGAAACCACAGAGGGTTCTGGACCCAAAGGGACCAAGGGCAAGGGTGTATAACGCGGAGTATACTAATAGATAACAAATAAACAACAAAATTTGGTTATACTTCAAGGGGGAGTCCATAACCAATTGGATATTGGTGCCAGGGTGCTTGGGTGCCTTGATCTGGAGAGTACCAGGGCGGCCCAGAGGTGCACCAGATACTTTAGTTAAATTTAATAAGATAAAATTTCCAATGTTGTTGGAGACCTCCTCAAGGAGGGCCACGCTCAGGTTCGCCTAAGGGACCATAAAAACGTAAAATTTAATGGGGGAAACACTTTGGAAGTTGATTAATGAGGAATGTTGGTCTTGTGGAAACATACTTACACAATGGGGGGCGAGTCATCATTGGAAGAAGTGGTGCTAATCCTAAGCAAACCAATAGGTGCATGCTACCATCGGCAAGGGTACTGTAACTCAAAGTAGACTGTACTTGAGTTATGTATTGTAACTGGACTTATCCCAATTTGGTGATATTATAAATGGGAATGTGTTTTGAAACCCTGTTCCTTGAGAAACATTAATAAACCGTTGGGATTTAGAAAGTAGCTGGTGCGTCCCAACGCCCTTAATGTAACGCAGGGCTGAGCATCACACACATCCCCAGGACCAACCTGGGCATATTTCGCCTTTACCCAGCATTAGTACCGGGTATGTTTAAGGTCAGAGAGGCCTGACAACTTAATCATTTTGGCTTCTGACGTCCAGATTTATCCTTAAAAACCATACCCTCAAATATGTCATGAGCGTGACTATCAAGATTACCTGCCATTCAAGTTGTGTATCAACAAGCAGATGAATTATACCAACAAATGTTAAAGGGAATATCAGGGATAAATCCCAAGAGATTTAAGTTGCTATGAAGAAAGTGATGGAGAATACCAAAATAAAGATCAGACAGCTATACAAGTCGATTGATGAAAAATGGTATCTATTCCTTAGACTATTGGAATGAGAGGAAATCTTATAAGCCGCGCACAAAGTTGTTCTGCATGGCAGCCTAAGAAAATCATGAACAATATCCGCCAGAATTATTACTGGGAATCAATTAAAGATGATTTCGTGGATTATCTGGTCTGTTGCGTGGAATGTCAACTCCAACAGCCACATAAGAATGTGATGGGATAACAGCTAGTATGCACTGGGTTCACTTGGTACACGGTGTCAATAGACATTATGGGACACTTGAGTTCAGTACTGAAATAGCGAATTATATCCTTATCGCAATAAACCATCTGACTAGATAGGTTGAGACTAAGGCCATGATCAGAATAGATGCTAAAAGCACGGTGAGATTTATTTATTAACAAGTAGTATACAAGCATGGATGCCTTCAAGTATTAATCATTGACAATGTAACCAACTTTTCTTCTTACTTAACCCCAAGGATGAATGAAGTAATGGGGATCTGTGATATGGTGACTGTTCCCTACCAGCCAGAGATAAGTGGAATGGTAGAGAGAGTCAATGGAATTCTAGCTGCAATTCTGCAAAAATTGGTAGTGGGAAACCTTCTGCCTGGGGATCTTTTTTTCAGTTACTTTTTATGTATAATAAGGTATTATATAATGACAGGAAATCACCATTTAAGCTTTTATATGGACGAAAAGCCAACTACCGCTAATTTTGTATTCTACAATGAAACTAGATTTGAGGATGAGTGCTGAGCAATATTTGACCTATCTGGCGAATATTACGATCAAACTGCAATCACAGGCATTCGATATGACGTTGAAGAAAATTAAAGCAAATGATATGAATGATTAGAATTTATCAGCACTAGAGAACCATGTGGGTGATAAGGTAGCCTATAATGTTACCCATGGGTTTGGAAAAATAAACAAGTTAAACGCCTTATGGTTAGGTCCATTTGAGATCATCACTAAGTCCGCAACAGATACCTATATACAAAAGAGCATCAAGGATGGTCATATAGTGAACCAAGTCCATACTAAGCTTTAAAGTATTGGAATTAAATAAAAACAAATATACAAGTAAATATATATAAGAAGAAAATAAGAGAAAATATAAAAAATAAAAATATGTGAAAAATTATTATGATATTAAGGAAAAATAAAAAAGTGGGAAAATATATTTATATTAATTACATCATTTTTTATTTTTTTACCACAATTGCGAGGATATAATGGTGATCCTACCTTCAGTTTTTTAGTGGGGAGAGGGGCATACCATACAATCAAGTAGTTACAGCAGAATAAGAAAATACTGTATTTTTCGGCAAGATCAGCTCAGGTTAAAACTGGATCCACTATGAAAAGGCCTGAGGCTCTAAAATGAATAAGATTGTTGGCAGGATCATATTGGTTAAAACTTAAACCACCACAAAGAGGCCCAAGACGCTAGATTTAATGAGGAATCAGTAAAGCCATCAAAGAGTATCCTTTGAATGATGAGGTTTTCTAGTAACCTGTCCTAGTGTAGATGAGGTGGACCAGTTAATATTGTCAGCGAGAACAACTGGAAGAGTCCTGTCATGACATAATGCCATGGAAACAATGTTTGAGAGAGGCAGCAGCAGATAGGAGATGAAAAAGAGAGGCTGCGTCGCCAAGAATGGCATGAAAAGCATTGATGAGCACCAGACTGAGCTCTACTGAAGTCAAAGTTTACCTTTTTTGGACAAGTGTGACCATAGCCTGGGCAGCGTCCGCTCCTGAACTCTTATCTTTCAGTGGATAATCTGGTAAAGTGGGTAGATGTGTTGAGATTTTTTCTCAGAAAACCACTGCAATCAGACTTGCTAGATCTGCTTAGCCCACTTGGTGAAGCTTAGTGGATGGGCTATCATAGGAAAATGATAGCTATTGTTAGAAGTTAGTCCCAAGGGATTATTAAATAATCCACTGGGACTTGATTCCCCTTGGGTTAATCTGCCAGATTGCTTAATGTATATTAGGGATGATCTCCAACAAGGTATCTAACTATATGATTCAATTGCCAATTTACTTATTGGCAAATTTACATATTTGTTGATCAGACTTTGTCAATAATCAACTAAAGGATTTTATTAGTTGCTGAAGCTTCAAAAATACTACTGGTAGCAACTCATGAGGTAACCTAATTAGGCTAACCTTCTAATGTCATAATTCTAGTAGATGGAAAACCTGATGGAGGAGGAGAAATTCGCATAGGTTGCGACTTATGAGGGTAATTCTTTGGCAATGGTGGCCATCTCCCCAGAAGGTGTTAACGTAATCTTTGGCACTGGATTCCCTATACATTACCTTGACTCAAGTAAAATAAATCATATAGTAAAGACTTAAATACTTTTAAAATTATACATTCTATTGTAATTTGAACTCTTGGTATAAGAGCTGAAGGATTGGATATCCTTAGTTATAATAGTGTTTGTGAAGTTCTCTGCATCTCAGAAAGAAGAAGTGAGGGGTAAAATTCCCTTAATGGTTTTATGAGTTAATAAGCACCTTCTAGGGACAGAAGGCAGAGCGTTAGCACCAATTTAGCGTTGAAGGCAGTAATATGTTAGTTGCGTGAAAACTTAACTAGGGCGATAGTCTCTATACAATTTCCAACTAATTTACATATTATTAATCTGGTTAAACTCATACTAAAACCTGTGCAGTAAACCTGAGAGAGCTTATGCGAGCAGCTCAAAAGTTACAGATCTTTTGTGGGGAAATAGAACCGCGTTGACAAAAGGGATTGCAAAGGCTATACAATTGTGGCCAATCAAAGAAGTAAGGCCAGTGACAAGGAGGTGCAAAAGGATTCATAGAAGCTCGTTATCAAGTTATAATCACCCCTCGCTCAGACCATGAGCCATTTTCAGTGCCATAATTATTTAAAAAGCCTTTAATTGAGTCATTTTTTACTGCCATTTAATGAAATATTAAAAAGGATTTTTAACCTTTAACTCAGATATATGACGCATTAGGCCACTTAGGAGGAGCTAAATAATTTCCCACTCTTGATCTCATCAGTGGATACTGGAAGATTGACCTGCCTCTTGTGACTAGGAAAAATGTGCAAATTTTACCTCTCAAGGGTTGTCCCAACAAACTTGATTGCCCCAGGGTCTGTGAAACACGCCAACCACCTTCCACTGGGTGCTAAATTCTATCATGGGAGATTTTAAAATGAGTTGTATTTTGGTTTACCTTAATGATATAAGTGTTCTAAAAAAATTACCCAACATCTAGTACATCTGCAAGAGGTCTTTAGAGGTTTCCCCAAGCTCATTTAAAAACCAAGTGTTGGGATTTTTGCCCATATTCCCAGCCTTCTAGATTACCTATTATTGCTAGGGGAAAATTCCCTAAGGTGAATTGAATCAGAAATTGGTTGGCCCAAGTTTTGGAGGAAATACATTTGGGGGATTTTGGGATATTCACTTGGTTGTATCCGTTGGGATTGATCTGGAAGATTACCTGGTATCTCATTGGCAGAGTGGCCGACGAAATAGGGGCATCTGATAGTGATTACCTATCAGGTGTACCATTTGGGATTGGTTGTGTTTCATCACTGACTGATTGGGAATGAATAGTGAATTGTGAGGCGAGTGATGCTGCCTGAAACTAGAAAATTGATCGGTTGGTGAAGTAACATGCCATAATAGATAATAATTTACATTACTTAAGCAGTTTGCTAGCCAATTATGGTTAGTTCGCTTGGATTGAGAGGAAAATGTTAGGAACACGTTTTCCAACTCTTTCCAATTAAGGCCTCGAGGATGTCCAATGACAGAATCCTAGCCAGGATGGGAAATCCCATTGCTTCTGAGATAAGGAAGGGTGGTTCAATGGCAACAGCTGCTGTTTCAACAAAGAGGTTTAAACCAAGGGTTAGACAGCCAAATCCCCTACTATATAATTCCCTAGGATTTAGTATAAAAAATTATTATTATCAACATTATTATCTACATTATTATAATCTACAGTAATATTGCCAAATCAATGTATAGTTAGACTATCAGCTTCTATTGTGTTGTTCTATCTCAAGGATATTATTGCAGAAGGCAATAATTGGAAGACTCTCAGAGAGAAGAGTAAAGATCTGAGCGGGGATCTAGAGAAGAAGGAACCACAATAAGGGATAGCTGCCAACTGTGTGTTGGGCCGAGAGAGACTGTCACTGGGGTATCTTGACAAAGATTTGGTGGACAAGAATATAGGAATAAATCCCTATGAGTACAACTTACAGAGTATTTAATTGGAAGTACTTGCCAAAGCGTTGGGCCTAATAATAGTTCAATATCAAAGACGGATAATAGTCTCCATACTATTATCAATAAATACATTCTATACAACATGACAAAGTGCACGAGGAAATCAAACCTGTGCAGTAAAAAGGTTACTGGGTTGACAGCTGATATCAACCACTTATATAAATTTTTACAAGTTGGTGCTCACTACAGGGGTAGTTGAGTAAATAATCCATTATAATGTCATATAAAGAAGAAATACGCAAGCCGTGGACTGAGATTGCCACTGTGAATCAGAATGCCTTAAACTCAGTGGACCATTGGGAGTTCGCAGCTTTAAAAGAACGAGTCGCCAAGGTGGAGGAAGGAGTAGAAAATGTAGCCAACTTCAGGAATGAGTTACTCGGCAAAGTAAACTTGTTGAAGAAGAAAGAAGGGGACCACATTAGAGAGGTCTTATTCCTGAAAACAGAGCGAGAAGCAGATTGTGTTTGTTTAAGAAAGTTTGATGCAGATATTGAGAGAGTTGATCAAAGAAGTGGAGGAACTGAAAGTTCACAGATGTGCTTGTGTGCCCAATATGGCCAGTCATGCTGAAGAGAGAAGTCCTCGCACAATAAATGGGAAGTCAAATACCCCAAGAAATATACCGCCCACCTTTAATGCCATTTTGGAGATGATTCCCAAAGTCACTCCAAAAGTTAACTAAGTAGCTGACCTGAGAAAATCGGCCTGAGATGACTTGGAAGGATTTAGAGCAATGCTAAAATTGCCAACATTCCATCAGGATAACGCCCCAGCATTTTTCCAACTGTTCGACATGACTATGAATGGCTACAGAGATTGTCAAAAGGTGTTAATGGTCATTAACTGCCTGGACACCAACTGTCAAAACCTAGTGTTACCCCACTTGGAGGGGGACAGCTGGTTGTATGCTGAGGCAAAGGCGGCCATAATAAAGGAGTTCAGGAGTCCAACCCGCATGTCAAAACACAAGCAAGAATATATGGGAATTCATTTATAAAGACAAGTCTCTTGCTAGCTTCACGGATTTATTTTACCAGGAGTCACAGATCCTGGCCAGAGAAAAAGTATTGGACGACTTTAAAGCTATAGTCGCTTTGCAAGTGGCCCTTTGGCCCTATTGCAATTTGCATCAAATGATGTCTTCCATATTGCGATAAAGATAACTACCTTGCAAATGCTAGACAACCTGAAGATTTTTGGAGCGACGTTTGATGCCCCAAATAGAAACTTCAAGTCAAATCTGATATGAAATCTAAATCCCACGAAGGGAAATGAAGGAGCAAAAGAGGCTACCAACAAATTGTGCCAGGAAATAAGCCCAAAGAATTCAGATGGTTAAGCAAGAAAGAAAAGTCTTATATCAGTGTGGCGGGAAAGGACATTTCACCATACACTGCAAAAAGCTGAAGGATCAGATTAACGTGGTACAGGCCAAGGAGACAGCAGCTGGCAAGTATTCAGGAAAAGGGCCCGCTGCCTAGACAAGGAACAGTCTAGAGCGGCGGAGAAACCTGTTCCTCTCAATATCATGAATGAAGAAATAGACATTAGCAATCTATTTTGTAGATGACAAGCAGGATCAGCTATGCCAAGTGGTCAATATGGATGTGAATGCTGTGACCAGAGCTGGGGCGAAGAAGATCGACCCTGAGATAATTCAGGAAGTTGCCCAGCTGTACGCCTAACAACTGGTGGAGAAGATTCGAACCACCAAGAATCCTGAAGAGTTTTCAGATGTCCGTTTAGATGATGCCAATCTGTCTATCCCCCTTGGTGTGATAAAGGAATTGTTTCCTGAATTATTGGTGCAGATTATTACACCTTAGATTCAGCTAATAACGCCGCCATTCACTCAGTAAATACTATATCACAATACTCTGAGTGTACATATATAGATATTCAAATGAATTGAGTGAGGGTGAGGTCAATTGTCGATACATGGAGCACCCATCAATATTGTGCCATCCAATCTGGTGAAGAGGATGAAGATCTCGCTGGACTTGGAACAAGAGAGAATATGGAACAGCTGGGCTGAACACCACCGTTTCCTGTGGAGCGTATAGTGCACTGCCACTATAATTTGGGTTATTGGTGGTATCTGCGCCAGCAATAGTTTTGGCAAACCAAAACTACAATATCCTGATTGGAACAGAGTTTCTACAGAAGTATGGAGTTAGATGTAACTTTGAGGATAATACGTTGACCACTCTGGGCCAGACGTTACCATTAGTATACCAGAAGGACGTTGAAGCTCCATTGAATTGGAGAAACAACTTCATTAATCTGATATACAATGATGGCATTGTATCAATTCAATACCAATTAGTTGGTAGGAAGCGACGCGAGATGCCAGCAGAAATCCTAGAAAAGTGGGGAATTCCATTAAGGATTAAGAAGGAAAGGACCATACCAGCCAGATCGCAGATAATAGTCAACAAAGGGCTGACTTTGGAGATTCTGGAGCTGTTGTATGGGGAGGTTGGAAGCCCCTGGAAGAAGTCCAGAGTGGAGCCATGGGTGGTTCCTGGGATAATAATGCCAGGCCATGGAGAAATTTGAGTTCTCCTAGCGAATTTTAGCGAAAAACTAATGAAGATCAAGAGGATTCAGATCATCACATTTATTCACTTAATCCTGATGGCCAAATTGAGATGATTCCACAATTTTGGGTCTCTTGATGAAATGGGATTACCATCTGGGGTAGCCAAAAGTATCAACCTATTGGTTGATCGAGAGCAGCTCGCTGATCTGCCAGAAGGCCAGCAGGAAGAGGTGCTCAAATTATTCAAGAAATATTGGGAAGTGTTCGCTCAGGACGACCACAATTTGGGATGCACACAAGACATAATTCACAAAGTTGACAATAGGGAAAATCTACTGATAAGGATGAGACTAATCCAAAGATTGAAAGCTTCTGAAGCAGTAGTGGAGGATGAGATCAGCAAACTAGTTAAGCATGGGCTTCTAGTTCCGTTGTCAGGTCCTCGGGCGAGTCTAATTCTGATCTTGAAGAAGAAGGATGGATTAAACTGGGTGGTGATTGACTACTGGAGGCTGAACAAAATTATGAAAAAGAATTCATATCCCCTACTGAGGATCAACAATGTGCTGGATTGTTTAGGAGAAGCGAAGTATTTCTCCCCAATGGATCTGATCTTAGGATATGGCAGATCAACTTGCCAGAGAAGACCAAGAAAAAGCCGTAATTGTTACTGCGCAGGGGTTATTTCAGCCAACGAGGATGCCTCAGGGTCTCTGCAATGCGCCTGCAACGTTACAGAGGGCCATGGACGCAATATTAAGCGACCTGAAGTTGTCATGAGTCCTGGTATATCTGGACGATATCAATGTGTTCAGTAGAACGTTTACTGATCACCTACACAACTTGGAAGAAGTTATCAAGAGACTGTCTGCAGCTAACCTGAAGATCAAGCCAAGGAAGTGCCACTTCTTCAAGAAAGAGTTGGAATACCTGGGATTTGTGATCAAATCAAGTGGATTGCAGCCGCAAACCCAGAAGATAGCAGCTATAGAGCGTATGGCTGTACCAAAGAGTGTCTGAGACATCCAAGTATTCCTTGGGATGGTTGGATACTATAGAAGATTTATTTGGGACTTCGCCCAAATAGCTGAGCCTTTATTTCATTTATTAAAGGATCCAAAAAAAGGATTCATATGGAATGAAGAGGCCCAGGACTCCTTTGATGAATTACACCAGTACTTGATAGATTCATTGATTCTGAAATATCCAAGTTTTGATTGGGAGTTTATCATTCAAACTGATGCTTTGTTGACAGCAATCTGCGCCATATTGAGCCAAGTAGACAAACTTGGGGATGAGCATCTGGTGGCGTAGGTGAGCCAGACACTCTCAGCCACTGAGAGGAACTACACCGTGACTGAGCGGGAATGCCTTGCAGTCATATATGCATGCAAGCAGTTTTGGGTGTATGTCCATGGAACGCACTTTAAGGTGGTGATGGACCACTCTTTGCTGCGTTGGCTACACAATATAAGAGAACCGGAAGGACGACTGGCCCAATGGGCACTTAAACTTCAGGCTTATGTTTATGAGATAGTCCACAGAGTGGGGGCTTCTCATCAGAATGCAGATGGCTTATCATGGTTTCCAATGGTCCAGTTGGTATACCCGCAGGTGAATGAGCTATTCCAGAGAGTGGTTAAAGGAAGAATTGGGGACGAGCCCTGAGAAATCCAAGGTGTGCTTCAAAAAGCGATAGAAAACACTGAGACTATGGATGGACAAGTATTCAAGACAATCAACAGGAAGCGGATAATATTTTTGAAATCATCAGAAAGAGCAGCAATAGTACAAGTGGCTCACAAGATTGTCAGGCATGGAGGCCTGAGGAAAACAAAAGACCATATTCCTCAGTATTATTACTGGAAATCAATCAACTATGATGTCGCGGATCATCTGTCTTGTTGCGTGGAGTGACAGCTGCACAAATCATAAAAGAACACAACTGGATACTGACTGGTCCGCCCTGGATTCATCTGGCACATGGTGTCCATTGATGTGATGGGACTGCTAGAGATGAGCACATAGAGAGTCGAGTACATCATAGTTACCATCGACCATCTGATGAGATAGGTCAAAACAAAGGCCCTAACCAGAGTAGATGCTACCAGTACTTTGAGATTCATCCTGGATCAAGTAGTATACCGGCATGGATGTCCGCAAGTCCTACTGAGTGACAATGGGACCAACTTCACATCCCATGTGATCCCAAGGCTGAACGATCTAATATGGATCTGGGGAGTCATGTCTTTACCATACTGGCTGGAGACAAACGGACTGGTAGAACGGGTCAATGGAACGCTGGCCATGACACTGAGGAAGCTAGTTGCAGGGAGAACTTCCGCGTGGGGAACATACCTGAGTTTGGTGACATTTGCCTACAACATTAGTCATCATATGGTGAAGGGAAAAATGTCATTTGAAAATTTATATGGAAGAAAGGCCGCGATGCCGCCATCTTTATATTTGGTGGTGGAACCTATTCTGGGGATGAGTACTGAGCAATAATTGAACCAAATGATGAGTATCCTGATCAATATGCAATTGCAAGCATTTGATACAACCTTGAAGAAAAGGATATGAGCGAAATTGACAGATGATAAAAACTGACTGGCCTTAGAATAATATTGAATAGGGGAAAGAGTCGCCTATTGTGATATGCATGGTTTCAGATGAAGAAAAAAATTAGATGTGTTGTGGTTAGGCCCATTTGAAGTAATTAACAAAATAAATAATTGATGCTTACTCCATCAAGAATCTCTTGGATGGAAGTTTTATAAATTGAGTTCATGCTAAGTATATAAAGCATTGGATCAAGGAAAAAAATAAAAGAGTTCCTGAAGAACTGATGAACCATTAAGTTGTTCATGTCCTGATGATTAGATTAGGTCAAGTCCAAAAAAGGACCTCTGAACTAATCCAGACGTTTAAGTCCAAAAAAGTACCTATGAACCATGGAAAACTGTTAGGTTTAATTACCCAGGACACAGTTTGGGTAAACATGGACCTCTGAACCAAAACAAGGTCAAGTCCCATAGGAAAAAAGAAGAATAAAGATAAAACATTGATAAAAGATATTGGAAAAAAATCAAATGCATAGATATAAAAACCGATATATTTTTATAAATTTTTATTTTTATTGATCATCCTCAGTATAGGGTGATTCTGCTTATGTCTCCTCTTGGGGGAGGGAGGATGAATCATGGTAGGAATAAAAATCCCATCAAAATCAATATGAAATTGGATGCTTGTGAGGGCGAGACCTACACGAAACATTGTTTGTTGAGCAGACGCCAAGCCCTGAGAAAAAGTGACTAGGGGAAGGGAAATTGAGATGTCAGAAGATGCCAATAGTGAAACCCTGGAGTGGGGAGGAAAGCAGCAATAAAGAAAGAGGCAATCGCAAATAACCCTGAGTAATCCTGATATGGCACCAGAGCCAGAAGATTTGTCTTGAGCGCCTGCTGACAGGCTTCATCAAGGACACCAGACATGTGGGCTGGCAACAAAGAAGAAATACTCGATGAGGGTTGTGAATCATGCCCCCTATCAACGCCATCAGCAGAAGATACTGATGGGAAGCTCTGGAGAAGAGGTAGTTGTGCAGAGAGCGAATTGCATCCTGCAAGTGGCGACTATGGGCTTCACGGAAGCTAAAGCTGAATGACTGGTGGAAACCAGGAGAGGCTGGAAATTTTGTGGACCAACTTTGAAGAACTTGGCCAGCAAGTTAAGAGCATATGTGGCAATATCCCAATCCAGATGGTTAACCAGATCAGAGTGATTCAGTGCTAATGTCAAAGCCTCAGTGACTTGGGCCCAGAGTTCAGCGTAGGGGAGCTCAAAGTGTATGTTGTTACAGATTGAGAGCTCAGAAACCAGTACAGTGGGTTTGTAAAATTGACTGAGTTGGAAGAGGAACTCAGGAAGCAGGTCTGACCCGTCTAGGAATGAATGATCCAGAGCAACTGGCATAATCTCTGGAGCATCTATGATGATGTTCAGAGCATCAGTGAAAGGAGCCAAATACAGAAGGGTTTTAAAGTCCAACTCTGGAATTAACTGCAAGGGAAGAGTCATCCGAGAGTCGTTCAAAATGATGGCCAGCCTAGTTTTGGAGGGATTAGTTACCATTTCTGGTAATTCAATGGAAGAACTAGCCCCTTGCACCAGACTAGGTGTATGAGTCCTGGAAGGACCATAAAAGAGTTCCGCCGAGCATCCTGACTCATCTGCTGGAAGAGGCAGAGGTCTGGATCAGACAGACTATTGAGGAGCTGCTGGTAGTGAGATTCAGAATTTGACATATGAGCTGGACGAGAGGGTGGATGTTAAACTTATATAGAAGTTGACATTATGCACTCTATAATCCATTAGGCTCCAATTTCAGGGAAATCAATCTCAAAATTAATGAGATAAGCTCTCCAAGGGAAAAATTAAAGAATGACTTATGCCAAGAGATTATGAGCGAAATACAAGGGCAAATAAGAAATAAGTTTCTTAATTAAGCCATGAAACGAACATCAATGGCAAGAGTCTCCTGTCTAGGATGAGGAGAAAATCAGGAAATTAAGGACACCAGACCAAGAATCCTGAATATGACAGAGGGTCATATACCCTGATGGGGGGAAAACTGGTACCTGGGACTAATATTATCACGAGTAAATTGATCAGCCCAGCATGACAGAAGGTCATGGGGACCATGCTCTGACAAGGTGGTAGCGAGGAGGAAGAGAGAGAACGCCGTATGCTAAAGGACGTCCCAAGCAGCGTTGAGTATTGACAAATATACTCTGCTTGAACCAATGAAGTATTCAACCAAGAGTCCAAAGTGGTGTTCTCATGCCCCAGTCCTTTTCTCGCTGGAAATCTAGGCAAGAGGGAGGATGTGTTGGGATTTTTGCCCATATTCCCAGCCTGCTAGATTACCTGATATTACTTGGGGAAAATTCCCTAAGGCGAAGTGAATTGGAAATCGGTTGACCCAAGTTTTGGAGGAACTACATTTGGGGGATTTTGGTATATTCACCTGGTTGTATCCTTTGGAGATTGAACCAGATGAATACCTAATATCTCATTGGGAGTAGCGGCCGATAAAATAGGGGCATCTGATAGTGATTAACTATCAGATGTACCAATTGGGATTAGTTGGGTTTCTTCACTGAATGATTGGGAATGAACAGTGAATTGTGAGGCGAGTGATGCTGCCTGAAACTAGCAAATTGACCGGTTGGTGAAATGACCTGCCATAATGGGTAATAAGTCCCATTACCTAAGCAGTTTGCTAACCAATTATGGTTGGTTCACTTGGATTGAGAGGAAAATGTTAGGAACACGTTTTCCAACTCTTTCCAATTGAGGTCTTGAGGATGTCCAATGACAGAATCCTAGCCAGGATGGGGAAGACCATTGCTGCTGAGATGAGGAAGGGTGGTTCAATGGCAACAGCTGCTGCTTCATCAAAGAGGTGTCAATCAAGGGTTAGACAGCCAAATCCCCTACTATATAATTCCCTAGGATTTAGTATAAAAAATTATTATTATCAAAATTATTATCTACATTATTATAATCTACAGTAATATTGCCAAATCAATGTATAGTTAGACTATCAGTTTCTATTGTGTTGTTCTATCTCAAGGATACTATTGCAGAAGGCAATGATTGGATGTCTCTCAGAGAGAAGAGTAAAGATTTAAGCGGGGATCTAGAGATGAAGGAACCACAATTAGGGATAGCTGCCAACTGTGTGTTGGGCCGAGAGAGACTGTCACTGGGGTATCTTGACGAAGATTGGGTGGACAAGAATATAGGGAACAAATCCCTATGAGTACGACTTACAGAGTATTTAATTGGAAGTACTTGCCAAAGCGTTGGTCCTGATAATATTTCAATCTCAACTATGGATAATAGTCTCCATACTATTATCAATTAATACATTCTATACAACATGACAAGGTGCACAAGGAATTTTAACCTGTGCAGTAAAAAGGTTACTGGGTTGATGGCTGATATTCAACCACTTAAGTAAATTTTTACACTAAGCTAGCAATTATCAGTTTCAAGTCCCAGGTGAGATATCTGGGGCACATTGTTGACACTTAGGTAATAGGGTCACAACTTTAAAAGTTTGAGGCCATCAACCACATGAGAGAACTCAATAGTAAAAATGATATCCATTTATTTCTCAGAATGATAAATACAACCCCCATTTCCTATCTAGTTCACACAACTTGCTAGCCTTCTTTACATTTACTTCAATGAGGAGTCACGGGGAGGATACCCCAGTAGTAGAATATGAACCCTCTACCACTGCCTCCCCAAGCTTGATCCCAGTAGATGAACTTTGGGTAGGGGACAATTATGATTGTGTTGGTTTTGCGCACTAATGCCCCAAATTGATTAGCAAATAGAAAAGGCAGTCCATGATGTTCCTGGCATTTCATACGCCGTGCAGGGAGGTTTTCTGGGTTATATCCTCCTTTCCCATTTTCTTCACTTCCCTTCATTGGTGTGATATCATCCCCAGGTCGTCCCACCTTGAATAGAAGTTTAAAAGTCAAGGAGGATAAACCTTTAAATGGTTTCAAGAATGCAAAGGCTCTTTAAACTGTCTGCAGAAGGCTTTGACTGAAGCCCACATTCTGATATTTCCTAACTTTGATCAGCCTTCTATAGTGAAATCTGATGAATCTCTCATACTTTTAGGGGTGGTGCTCTCCAAGATAGGGAATGATGGGGAGGAGCACTCAGAAATCTTCTGCAGTCATGCCATATAATTGAAGAAGTTCAACTATATGGCACCTAAGAGAGAATGCTTAGCTTTCAATACGCTTATAAACAGTTTTGAGTCTATATACATGTGATAAAGTTCAAAATTGTCACTAGCCATGCTTCCTTGTAATTGTTATATAATATCAAGGAACTCATAGGTTAGTTAGCACAGTGGGTCTTTATATTACAGGATTACAGCTAAAAGATAATTCACTATTCTTGAAGCTTATTATAATGCTGATGGGTTTTCTTGACTGACTGTCATAGCAGCATTCACTCATGTTTTAGATCAACTCCTTACTAAACAAAACAAAGAGTTATGTCAATCAGAGCCTGTTGACGCCACACCTTGAATTGTCTCAAGAAAGATATTAATTTCAGGATGGTCAGGAATAAAAAATTATGAGAAATGACCGGAGATTATACCTCTCACATTCATTTCACCCTAATAATGTGAGCTCATCATGACATAGGCCAAGAGGTCTGCTTAGGACCTTAGAGCTAATTCAACAAAAATATTATTGGAAGCCTTAAGATTCAACCTTCAAGATGTGTTAATGAAGTGTATAAATGTCCAGCTCACCAGCCTATTAATCCCACTACTACTTACTGATTGGTTAAGCCTAATTGGGCCTAGCACATAGTGTCTATTGATGTTCTAAGACCTTTTCTGACTAGCGTCCTTAACTCAAAATACATTATTTTGGCAGTTGATCATCTCACTAATTTGTTCAAGGTTCAACCCCTCAGGATCTTAAAGCGCTATCAACTGCAAAGTTATAATGGAACAGGTAGTACACCAGCATGTCTGTCCACGAGTTATCCTCATGGATAATGCATCCAATTTAGCCTCTTAAGTCATTCCCAAGCTAAATGAACAAATGGGAATCTGCGGAGTTCTCACCATCTGTCAAAAGCAGAGAATCGCTCACTTGTTTTTTATTATCATGCACATCTCTTTGGGCTGAAGTTCTGATGATTGATCCTTGATATTGCATGTAGTATATAGTATTCAGACCGTTTAAAAACTCACTAGGCCTCTTAAATTTGCCTCGACTCTTCTGGCCGATTTTGGGCGTAATTTTCACTTCAGGTTCAGGAACTTCTTCTAAGGCAGGCTTCAATACAAACTAGGGATTTAGTACTTCCAGTTTGTCAACACTTCTCCTTGGTTAGGACTCAGGATAAAAACCAAAAAAAGGATAAAATAAATAAAACTTTTATTTTAGGCTATTTATTAGATAATGTTCATTAGGCCAGGTGCCGGTATTTATACCTCTAGGGCATCTCCTGGCCACATTCCAGCACTAAATTTCAACAGCTATTTACCACCTCAGTTTGGACTATGACTGAAACCTTTTCTTAGGCTCATTATTGGCAAAATACTCTCAAACCTGGGATGATTTCAGGTACAAAAATTATGATAAAAGCATGCAAAATTGTTCTAAGATCTTCTAGATTTCAGTTTCGTCATACTTTTGATGAAATACACCTTCTGTAAAATTTTGGCCTCAATTGAAGTAAATGACGCACCCCTAATCAGGACATCGGCAGGCCTCTTTCTTGATATCACCAGGTAGCCCCTTTTGGGCGTTCCACACAAGTGTTATCATGCCAATTATGTGGATCAACATACAAGTTTCGCCCTAAGGTGGGAAATTGATTGTGTTTTTCGTTTGTCTGAAGTCCATGGGATTTTCAGACGTTAACTTCAGGTCATTCCCAAATGATTTTGTATGCAATTAAGTTGATTATATTCCCAATAATTGAGACCAATTGCCGAGATTTGATGCATAGGAAATTGGCCATAATATGAGAGTGTATTCAGGCTGATCACTTTGATAAAATACTTGATCAAAATGACATTGAGATATTCAGCCTGGATTGTATGATTGCAATAGGCTTTGAGGTGAGAATATAGGTGTTAGCTCAAGCGTTGAAAGGATAATTGGCTCAATCTGATGGTTGTCAAAGGTTTATTTTTGAGTCAACCACCAGAATATGACACCATCCCTTATCACACCAAGACCAATGGGATGGTGGATAGTGCCAAGGTACCTTGGTGAAAGCTCTTTATAAGTTTGCCAACAATTCTTCATCTTGATAGGCCATATATGAGGAAACAACTGTTTTTGCATCCAATACTTTTACCTAGTGATATGGGATATCACCTTGCAGTTTTTTGGTACTGTTGAAAGCTGAACTACTGTCCTTTCTCTACTCCATCATTACCAATGAGAATAAAAATTTGTCCATCCAAATACTTTTACTGGATGAAATCGCTAATCAATATTTAAACTGAGGCCTATGGGGCCTCCATGACTAGGATAATCAATCAGAAGGAGAAGGATGACTAGCATAGGCTTAATGTGGCGAGCTTTGCAGTTGTTACTTAAGTTTCTTATTGTAATACTTATTGATTTGGTAGAACACATAGTTTGGCTACCTTATGGAAAGGCCCTTACTTTGTACTTGACCAGTCATTGACAAAAGCATATACTATTAAAAGCTTAATTTACAGACGAATAGTTAATCATGTTGATCCAAGTTTCTCGAACCAAATTATGAACTTGACGACCCTCCCAATAAAGATGAGTAGAGATGCATGTCAGGGTGGAAGTATTATATAATCAACCGACTTGAAACTTTGTCTCTAAACTGGAGTTGTAACATAATATCAACTCTGCTAATAAAGTTTAACCTAAAGCATATTGTAATGAAGTTGACCCCGTGATTTCCCATTTGAACCTTTTCCTGACATATCAATTCCTCTTCATAATTGCTTTGTACAATAGTTGATCTTCATCATGAGAGTACTACTGCATCTTGAAGGAGGTGATTTGAATGTGTAATATTTGCTTAGTCTAAAATAAAGAGATTTTTTATCTGTCAAATTTTGTCATTTTTTCTGTAGATCTTTAACACAGTCTTATATATTAAAGGACTGGGAGCTTTACCACATAGTTGTGCTATATGGTAAAGCTAGATTTGGACTGGCCAACCATAACCTGTGCAAGTAGCGAGTAAAATGACCTCTTGTTACAAGGCCCTTTTGACCCACAGAGGCCTTTGAGGCCTTTAGACCCTTGAGCTCCTATTACCACAGATAATTTCTAGCATTATCATTGCAACTCTTTAATTAATGTCTCACCTGGATTGAATGTTGCACCAAAGCTTATTTGAGAGTCTGGATATGACCAATTGATTCAGATGAATTTTGCTGCATATACCTGAGTACATTAGTCACAACTTGCTGTATACAATGAGTTACTTTGATAGTCCATGTAGACTATATTCTCAGAGTCTAGTAGAGAAATTTTATTTTGAGCGTCATTAATGAGCCATCAAATATATTATATTGACTCGCAGTTACCTTGGACATGCGCTGAAGCGATTTCTTAAATTGACAAGGTTGGAGTTGAGGTTTTACATTGATACCTACTGACTTTATACCTCGTGATGATGCAGTCCTGATAATTGGAGGAGGTGATGGAGTGCTAGATTATGAAAAGAAAAAATTCGGGCTCCTTCCTTGTGGCCAACTTGCCAGAAGTTTGGCTAGATGGGCCATAAAGCCTTCTAAGTTATGAGGACATGCCGTGGCATGTGAGTAACTTTCATTATCATAGGTCAAGTAAATACCATCCAAAAACTGCAAAAATGGTACCACTAAAAATTGTCAGACTAGAGATAGTGCTAGTTGCAATATAGTACTGGCAAGATAAGCTCAGAGGTAGTATAGAGCTTTATACTCTCAGGTTTATTAGTAGTATTATATTTGTTTATTGAACATATGCAAGCTGACCAAGTGATGGACAATATTGAGCTCAGAGGAGCTAATCTTATATTAAATTAAAATTTAAAAAAACAGAAATAGATGAACGTATCACTTAAACCAAATCAAAAAAATTAAAAAAACAAAAAATGATCCAACCAGTTCAGAGGTGGTAAACTGCTATGCGTTCATGGTGAGGGGTGAGTGAGGATTAAGAGGCTAATCTTCCTCCTATGCGTCGGATAGTGTATGGCAAAGTGCTGAGAGCATGGGCGTGGGTGCATCCTCAAAATGGGGGTTGAGGTAGCAGAGTGGGGCTTGAAGCTCTAATATTTTATGAGGAGGGTGGTGATATATTTGGAGAGCGTTTCTCAGCCTTGAGGCAAACTTTGGGAAGGGTGTTAAAGGTGGCGATGTTGTTGCTGGTAATGTGGGTCTTGGGGCCAAATTTTGCGACCATTGCAACTTTTTGTATTGCTTTGCTGGCAGCTTGGTGGGATTGGAGAAATTCTTTTTTATGAACCTGTTGCATGGGGGAAAGGACAGAGATGGGTATTCCCTTGGCCAAACTGCAACTTATTATGCCATGGCCTTTCAGAGAGGATGACAATCAGGGGAGCCAACATTCTCTTTGGTGAGGTGGTGGTCACTTCAGAATTAATTGTCATCGGAGAATAGAACATAGTGTTGAGTTGGAAATTGAGCTGCATATTCTGCGCTTAAGTACATTTTGAGACCTGAGGCCTCAACTGAGTTGGGGACGGTGCACTCCCAAATCATCAATTTACTCCAAATAATCCCAGGGATTTCGGTTGAAAATGATAGGTTGATCAGCATATGGGTGGGCTGGGTTGAATGTCTGAGTGGGTTTTTTTAAATTAATGGGGTCCATGCTGGCTCCTATTTGATGGCATAGGATTGGTGTTTTGACATGTAGGTTCCTTATTGGCTAAATCAGTGGCAGTTGAATCTACCATTTTGGGTGGAGGGAGAGTAGGATTGTGCCCCATTTAAAAAAAGTTTTTGGATTGGCAATGGGAGCATCACGAGGGGAGTTGAGCGTGTGGGCTCCATTTCAAGCTATGGTGGGGCAGTGCCGCTTTAAATGATCCAGGTCAAAACATATGTGGCAAATCATGCGCCCTTTGTCTACTCTGGCCCAGAAAGGGTGGGTGCTGAAGGGACAACGGTGCAAGGGGAATCAAAATGGTGATTTTGGTTGATATTGGGCATACAGTTGCAAAGGCATGAGGGCCCACAAGTTTATTGGCTTCATTGGGAACCACAAATTGTAGAATGGGTCAGCGCCATATACTGACAACCTAGCTATTAGTTCATTATATAAAGTATCAGGTGGGAGGTGGTGGGGAGGCCTGAAATTTGAACCCTAAGAGTGGTGTCATCGACCATCTAGTACTAAAAAAAGAGTGGTGTCATCAGGCAATAGGGTGTGAGTGGTTGGGATGGGGTTCCCTGGTACACCAGGAAGATGTTGGCTGCAATTGCAGCATCAGACTACAGTTGAATCTGAGGTCAAAGTAACCCTTGTAGAGGCAGAAATCTATGAAGCCTGTAGGCTCCATAAGCACCTGGACTAATTCTATTATCTGTTTCCATTGTAGGAAAATAATTTGCCATATTCAACCTGGAGGCCAAATCACATCTTGCTTTGGGGAAGCACTATGAGGCTATGATGCACCGCTTGAGAATCTGCAAGTTGGAGGGCGAGATCTTGTGGGGGAACATATTGACTCAAGACATTAAAGAGGGCTGGTCAATTTAGTTTGAAAGCATTTTCCCATTGGGTGGAAGACGCTAGGGGGTTTGCCAATGACCCATTTTGGAGCAGCGGGCGGCAGGGCCAAGGACATCAAGGGTTTGCTGTGTGTCAGTTTTTTTGAAGTTTTTTAGTCCTGCTTTAATTTTAAAATTCACTTGAAAGCGGTATTGAGAAGAAAGATTAGTAGTATTATATTAAGATGTATTAATTCATTTGGTTATAATTTCCGCCCTATTGGAGGGGTAGACTCATTGATGGATTGTCTTCTATTTGTGATTGACGTTTTAACTATAAAAACTTGGCGCCTCTTTAATGAGCACAAATAATGGCTTCACTGCTATAGTAAAGCTAATAATCAACTTTTTACCTGCCCAGAGGAGCTCTGTTTAAGATACTATCTTACTTAAGGATGGATTTTTGTAGCAGAATGGCTCCTGAAAGATGATGACTAAGCACTCTTACGTTCACCAGGGCCATCAATATTTACTTTCTGGGTCATGACTGTTGTGCTTTGTTGTAGAGCTATGAAAGAACTAAAAGTATACTCATTAATATAGGATAATTACCAAAATACTTAATAAGTCATAATTTTATAAACTGTAGGTTGACTGTGGGCTCTGTGACATAGAGAGCGCATTGATACTCTTTGATAAAAAAATTCTCTTCTAATAAAATATAAGGGCTAATCAGAAAACAGTATCATCTATCAACGTTTGGATTGTAGCAACCCCATCTTCCTGGGACTTCTGAGTTAAGGCTCTGGGCTTTGGATTGCAGCTTCACCTAATCATCATTTGAGTATACCAAATTATACCATTTCTTCTAAGAATATCCAAATTTCATTAATTTTACTTGCCCATTTGTGAGCATCAGTTTATTTATTGGCATGTTAATTGTCTTTTCATGAACTGATTTTAAAAGAAACTTTTAAGTTACTCACCACTATGATTCTCACCAAGGTTTTCATTTTTTCAAAATTATACATCATGACAAGCATTTTTCAGATAATTTGGATTAATGGATTGTTGTTTAGGAAGAGTTAGAACAAAAATTTCCTAAGTGATTATCAATGAGTAGGCCACAAAATTCATTGAGTTATGTTAGCTTTAATAAAAACTATTTTTTCTATTAAGTAGACTTGATAGAGATGAGTTGGTCCAGGAGATGACCTAGGGAGTTTAAATAATCTATAATTGAAAAACAATATAAATTATAAGCAGACATTAATAATAAAATTTAAATGCTATATTATTTAATATATATCCTTAGTAAAAAAGGCAAGTATATTAGACTTAGTTCTTCTGAGCTAATAAAAAGGTTTACTAAAAAAGGTCATCAGAATGTAAAACTTAAATTATTTAGTTCTGTAATTTTTTCAAAGATAAACCAATTCTTCAGAATTCAATTTACAGCTCTGTTAATTTCCAAATTATGAGAGTACTAAAAATTATATTTAATAATGGTATATCAAAAGAGTTATCTTTATGACTACCATTTCCGAAGATCGTCTTATAAAGTGAGTTTATCTTTATTTTTTCCTTTTGGATTTAGAATTCATCTGTAGCAATGAGTTATAAAATATGACATCTTATATGAATATATACTATGATTTGCTTTGGAGAAATAATAGGGCTTCTAGTTTTCATATATTACAAAAAAGAGCAAAGATGATTATTATATCAGATTAAAGTAGTATTTTTTATTAATAAAAACATAATTACTTAACGGCACAATAGATGCTTGTCACACAAACTGCACATGGATGTAAGTGTTAATTTAGTACAAAAAACTTAGCCTCATGGATTGCAAAAAAAAATAATAAAACCACGCACTAATTTGAGTCCTCAAAAAAACTTTATTACTTGGAAAAGATAATTGAGGCGGCGCCCATTATAAGAGAGATTTCTGAACTTTAGTTAAAATGTAGAATATTTACCCTTTGTTTGACCTTCTGGGATAATCTTACGCCATTCTTTAAGCTTTTATAAACTTATATAACCGTTTGGAGAAGAACATTATAGCTCTAATTTAAATAAAAAGAACCATAAATTCTAAAAAAAATTTAAGCTACTAAAAGGTAAACTAATTGTTTTGAGGCCTTGTTATTCTAAGGTGAAGCCCCAAAAGTTACATTGTACCCACTAGAAAGGCATCTTCAAAAAAGAGGGCTCCCAAGTGGAATAGTCAACCAATAAGGCCTACAGGGTGAGTAACATTAAGCTATGGTACATTTGCCTGATATAATTCTAGGATTCTCCTGAAAACTGGATAAAAAAGAGGATAAGATAGGTACTAGTCTTCTGGAATCTCCCCACCCAAAGGTAGAGAAGCACGCCCAGAATTTGGATGGGGCGTAATGCCTGTTTAAAATCATGATAGTAATAGTTTTTCATCATAACTAAGAAGGCACTTCCTCAATTGGTTATGAAATGATATGCAGTCCAGAAAATTTGGATGGTTAATATGCAGTGTGTTCTCCCCAAGGATAACTTAGTCCTTCTGAGTCAAATTCCCCTGAAGTTTTAGTTTCACTGATAGGGAGGAGGCCCCACTATATTTGCAAGAAATTTTTGCTCTGAGTCCAAAGTTGGTCACAAACCACTAGCTCCCATTGGTTCTGATTACTCAATAACAGGGACCTAAGTGACCACCAAGGTAGGTCATACTGGGGCTTTGATGGTGTTTCAAAGGCTCAGTGAGTTTAAGAATGATGTGAAGTTTAGTATGGCTCTATTTCCAATCTATATATAAATCAATGCTACTAGTTAACACCAACTATGCTTATCAACATAATGGATATCCAAGGTAAGTGTTAGAGCTTAATGTAACCAACAAAGCTATGATAAATATGGTGAAACAAAGAGAATAAATTACTAATCTTGTAATATAGATTCTCTAAATTAATTTCCCTAGCCAAAATAAAAATTGAGTGAAGTGACGCTTAAAGAAAAAAAGAGAAGTTCAAAATTGGAGCCATGGTATGATGTTGGTTTGACTTTTAATTTGTCCCTTCAAGGGGAGCTTTTTTAAACCATTATATAAACTTTTTTAATCCAATAAATTTTGGAGGGTGTCTCAGACCAGAGACAAGAATAAACCAAGCCATATGAACCAAAAAATGATTGATCTCATAATATAGAAAGCAAACCCAAATCAAGATGTAATTTATGAGCTTTACTAATATGGTGAGTCCCCAATTGCTATTAGATGGGCATCTATGGTCTCTGTAGAGTTTGGTCTTAAATTACTTTGGAAGTATAGTTGAGGTCAGGTTAGAAGCCCAGAAAACCAATAACTTATGTAATAGAAACTTGAGCTTCAGTATTAAATTATCTAAAGGTCTTACAATTACTCTATGAGATTTATTCTTTACGATAAAATAGTTTCCAAAAAATACTAGATTATTGTTTAATTTAGTTATTGGTATTGTTTTAGTTATGTATATCTTACTATTTTATTTGTGTTTTTACCTTTTTGTGTCAGGCATTTGGCATCTTGAAACCTTTAAGTTTTATCTACACCATTTAGATTTAATTACAATAATTATTAATATTGAACTTCATCTAAGAAAGTTAGTGCATATCTTTATCATATGTCTTAAAGATTATGAAGCAAAGAGGAAAGGATGAAACTTGGTGAGTTTAGTACATAATCTAGTCTCTATAGTTTTTTAGTAATAGTAGTTATCAACCCAAGAGGGGGTCCTCCACGCAACTTCAATATATTGTTCCAAACAAAGAGTTTATTAACATAATGTAAATATTTAACATGGTGCTGCGGCGTTGAGCCTAAGAATCCATATTAAAAGGGGAAGAGGGTCAGGGGGATTTTGTCTAGTGCCAGTGGCCTCATATGGCGGGCAAAGGTGGACAAAAAGGGTGTTGGAGCATCAAAGCCATGGTGCAGAAGAAAGAATAGTCGAGGAATTTTGTTTGTCAATGAAGCCAGTGATGTGCATCACTGAAATGTATTGAGTGGGCTGGTATTCAGCAAAGGTAACTAATTTGGGCACACAAGTGAATGTTTTGATGTGTTGGCGAGTTTGAGGTAGTTGGGGTTAAAAAGTGATGATCTTGTCATGTCAATGTACGTGCAGCCTGCTGCAAACGCGAGGTCCTCAATATTGAACTTCACATCATCATGAAAGTTGTTGGTGAAATCAAGGATGGGAACACCCTTACTAAGTGAAGTGATTGTCATATGAGGGCTTGGTGGAGGGGGGAATTGGTGAATAAGCGGCTGCTTTTTTAGCTTTAGAATTATTACTTTGTAGACTGGATATCCCTTACAAGAATGAAGACGGTGATTGGGAGTAAAATTGGGGGTGCTTTGTAAAAAAAACCAGGCCAATAAAATACAGGTTGCATTCTGTAGGTCTTTTCTTCATTTTCATTATATTTAAGAGCCTAAAAAGGATTTTATTCAGCCTGCGCAGGTCCAGCAGCAGAAGTTGATTATGTGAAAGATGCTGATTGTCTGTGCACAATCAACCATGACAAATCCGCTGGTGAATGAGCTGCAATATGCTAAGGAATAGTCAGGTGGATGAACTCTAATTTTGCAGCTCCGTGGGAGCAGCACCCTCAGCAGATGAGGGTGTGGAAAGATTCATACTTTATAAAAAAAGTTTCAGCAAAACAGATATGGAGTTGATGCCAGATCGATTAGCAGCAGAAGCAGTTGCAGCCAAAACTGCTGGGCACTTAAACTTCAAATGGTCAAGTTCAAAGCACAAGTAATAGATGGCATGACCATTTTAGACTTGGTCCCAGATGGGTGATCAGGGGTTGACTTGATCATAGTGCAGGAAAGTATTGTAAAATGGGTGACACGATGGAAAGGAAGATTGTTGCAAATATGAAAGGCCTAAGAGTTGATTGGCACAATTGGGACTGTATAATGAAATACAGTGTTAGCGCCATAGGCAGACAAGCCCTCCATGAGTTCATTGAAGAGGCGTTTGGGGGAGAGGTAAGAGGGCAAGCTGACAAACTAGACTATCAGCTTGGTTTAATCTGGAAAGTGAGATTGATGGTTTGGTAGGTGTTATTTATAAATTAAAGCTAGCTGTGCTGCCGCTATGGTTTGGGATTCACAAGAGAATCTGAGATTAAAGTGCCCCTTGAAGGGGCAGAATTTTTTAAATTTGGTGGCTTATAAACTGCTGAGCCCTCTCAATGATGTCTGAGTGAACATAGGGGAAAAGTTTCCCATACTTGACCCAACGGTCAAAATGCAGGTTGTTCCAAGGAAGCACCAGGGTTTCTAAGCACTTCTTAGGAGCGTGCAAGGTGGTGGGCTAGGTCTAAGGCGGGACATAGCGACCAGGAGTGTTTGTGGGGCTAGCTGGGCCAGCCCATCCAAATTTCAGCGGCAGACAAGAAATGATATGAGGCAGTACACAACCGCCCCAGTGGGGGCAGCAGGCGTCAATTGCTTTGAAATAGGCTTGGAGTGGAGTAGGCAAAAAAGTGAATGAGTGTAAACCTTTTTATTAATTCAAAAGTTTGATTAAATAGTGATCATTAATAGTATCTAAAGTAATCCAATATAGTTTTTTAATTTTTGGAAAGATGTTAAGTCCACATATTTATTTTTATACTGCTTTAATTTAAAATATTATCCTGAGCTATATATATTATTTGTTTATTTTAATTTGGGTATAATCAGAAGCCATTTGATGGTATTTCAATTATGTTTTAATGCTTTTGGAAGTGTATTCAGTATTTAACGTTATAGTTTCATTATCAATTCTTCATCCTATGATTTTCTATACAAAGCTTTTTTATCTTCAATTGCTTTGATAAGTCTTGGTAGCTAAGTTTAATTTTAAAAGTGTTATTTGACATAGGTAGCTATTCCTTAATTTTTTTATGATTGATCAAATAATAAAGTGTGAAAACAGTTGTGGAAGGGCCTTATAAAATCAAAAGGAACCTTTGATTATTCTAGTTCTAAGATGACTGATGGCACATTTTTAAGCTTTTAGTATTTGGGTGAGTTTTCATAAGTTGCAACATCTTAAGAAGCCCTATACAAGCCATAACATATTTTTCAAAACAGAAAGTCCTAGAAACTTTAAATCTAACATATCAGTATTTTCTTGTGAAATTTTATTGTAAAGCTGATGTTTTGATATTGATATCAATTTTTTCAAAAGAACTAGTATTATAGGTAGCAAGTCTCTTTTATTCAGGTGCTTGTCCAAGATACACTAAAATGTTTTCAAAACTAAGCAATAGTTCTACTATCATAGACTTTACTTTAGACTGAATCATAAATCTTAGCTTTTATATACTATGGGTTTGGATTCTACATGATGGGCAAAAAACAGTTTTCTTTATTAGTGATATGGACTAAAAGGCTTATAGAATTATTTGAGCTTGCACTCTCTATAAATAATAGTAAACAACTTTTGCTGTAACACATCTAATTTAATGAGTTTGTTGATCTTATCTGTAAAACTGGTTATTCAGGTTGGTTTCTCTATTAAATTTAGAAATATGGTAATTTTTTTCTTCTACCACCACTTTAAGAAAGTTAAATAAGTCTTCTTTCTCCATGACATATATTTTAGTTACTTGATTCTATTTCTCACTTTTTATGGATTCAGTGTTCATGTTATAATCTGTTGCTTCAGTTTCATGTTTATGATATATCTTACTTTAAACCTTGTTGCAGATTAAAAATAATAATTTATCTAGATGGTAATTTAGGCATCTTATATGTTGAAACCAACTAGTGCTAAAAAAGGTAATTTTTGGCTCTGATTTTGAGAGTCAGGTATGGAAACTGGAGATTAACACTTCTGTTGTTAATGTCTGATCTAACTATAGTAATAAGATATTGTCTTTTTATACAAGAGACATTACTTATTTATCTTAGATGCTACCTTATTAATAAAAATTTTTTATTCTAGATATATATTAAAATAACTCATTTCTTTTTAATTGTCAAAAGAAAATCTCCAATAATTCATTCTATTGCTATCCATCTTAGTCTTCTATACTAACTCTTGGTAAAAATCTTCAATTAAGGTAAATTTTTTATAAGCAAAATTCGTAATTTATCTACTTAAATGTAAAAAAGCTGGTCTTTATACAGTAAATAAATTATAATGTTGGATCTTAGGCTTTTACTAATCTCAATGGTGCATTTTAGGCCTAAAATCCAAAGTATAGGTGATTGAAACCAATGATAATAATAAAGATAAATTAACACTAGGAACTAGAAAGTTGTGTTTTAATAGTTTTATTAGTTTCCACGGGGGTAAGAAATGAACCCCCTTAATAAGTTGATGCTTAATATTAAAGTGTCCAGGGTCAAAGTTTAGATTGCTTAGTAGATTCCAAATTAGGTAATATGGATGGTGGACCTATTGGATTGTTTGAAACTTGCCTTACTTCATTAATTGAACAATTTACAATGATGAAAGGCAGTTTAGATCCATGAGGTAGGGTTTTTATATATTTTACCCAATCATTTAATGGAAAATGTTTGCACATTATGAGGGTCCCTCCAACCCTATAAAAGTGACTGGTCTCCACAATGTGAGAGATCTAGTTTTTTTGTAAAGCAGGAAGGGACCTCATAATAGCTCACTTAATTTGCTGCGTGTTCAGCACAATATGATTGCCCAAACTAGTACTATTTGTCAGAGTTTTATCAATAAGAAGTGTTACCCCAATTTTCAGGGTTCCATTGATAATTGACCAGGGTCTTTTGCCAATTTTTTCAGAATTTAGTTCCAAACCACTCTTTTCAAAACATCAGACTTGTAATTGTCTAACACATAAGATATGAATTCAGATAGGGAAGTAAACTTTAATGCCACAACATAATCATATGGGTATTAGTATGTATAAAAGTCTGCAAAGTTGATAGTAATCCTATGCCTACTTTTTTTGGAAGGCCATATATGAGCTTAGATTTCTAGCAGTTATTGAATCCTAAAAAATTATCTGCTTTATCCTTGAACCAAGTTTAAACTTGATTCTTACCAAATAAAAATGTCAATTTATTAATATAGATCTATTAAAAACCTATCACGAGTGATCTCAAAATTAATTTAGCTCAAATGGAATTCTATTAGATCTTTGATAGTCAATATAATGACACATATATTTTTAAAATATACTTGACCTTCTTTCTAGTAAAAAGCTTTTTTTCTTTTTGTAAAATATTGGATTTTCTAAAAGTGAAAGGGCTTTAATTTCTTCTTAGATCTGAAAAATGATTTTTTACTGAATCAATCTCAGTTTTACTATTCTATAGACTTTTACAGGCTTTATTTGTTTCCCAACAATAAGGGATTATGTCTGTAGGAGCAGTGGTGTATGCGATATAGTTAGACTTATTTTTAAAAAAGCACAAGAGTATTTGTGAGTTTTTAATAAGGAGCTATTGTTTCATTATGCATTAAATTTATTTATAAAGATTATGGCTATAACCTATTGACTTAAGCCTATTTTTTGTGCCAATTTAGTTTTTGATGGCTATAGATATAAAAGAATTATACTATATATAAATATATTGGGGAAACTCTCTTTCCACTTGGCATGACTTTCCAAGACAAATTACATAAATTTAAAAAAACAAATTGTATTCACCCATAGTAGTTTAACTCTGATGTCCTCAGATTCTCTTCTGGATGCTCCAGCATGGGGCAGTGGCAAAACTCCCCCCGCTGTTTTCTGTCTGGCAGGAAAACGCGCTCAGACTGGATCACCTAGTCATTCCAAACCCATGGGCCAATTTGTTCCACCCAAGGACCTGGATGCCCACCTTGCTCATACCCAAGCGGTACCACGCTGCCCCCTAGTGCTCCCCCAGAGCAACATGTATTATGGCCTAAGGGTCAAATATGGGAAACTATTCCCATACCATGACCAAGCCATTATCAAAATGACACAAGCAGTGATGATACCTGCCAGATTTATCGATTTCCACCCCTACAAGGGGTATTTTGACCTCAGCTTCACCTGTAAAGCTGACGCTGCCAATGCAGCAACTGTGCCCCTGGTATTCCAGGGCACCCCTCTCCCCACAACTTGGACTCAGCTCCCAGTGGACACCACTTTGGTGGTCCAGTTTGCTGGCCTGACCACCCACCTCCCCCCTGAATTGCTCCACCAGGAGCTGATGGCCAATTTGGCAGCCAATGGCTTCAACCCCGTCCTACAATTTGTGGTCCCAAATGGGGCCACACGACTTGCTGGGCCTTGGGCATATGCCACAGTAAGCCCTGAATTTAGTAAAATTGTGGTGGCAATTCCACCATGCACCATTATTCCCTCAGTGCTCGACCATCTGTTTTGGGCCCATGTTGAGGGTGGGCAGAAGATCTGTCCATCATGTTTCAAGTTAAACCACTCGAAATGCAAATGCCCCTACTCAACAACAACAGATGGATCAGATGACTCCTCTGCTGACCTCCAGCCTGATGCCCACCCTGTACACTTTCAGGTATGGGGCACAATCCCACCTCCTCCACCCCCAAATCCTGATGCAGCAGCTGCACCTGCAGCCACTAATCAGCCTCCTCCCCACCCCAATGCCTTAAATAATTCCTTTAATCAAAAATCAGATTGGATCCCAGTTTGATCCCATGCATCCGCAAATGAACTGAACAAACCTCAACTGTACGCTGATTCCTAAATCCAATTCAACCAAAATCTATGGGAATTATTGGATAAAATCGATGAATCAGGTAACATCATTGAATAATTGTTGCTGCAAGTCAAGCGGCTCTGTAATGCAGAATGGGATGCAAAATTCCTGCCTTGGAAATATGTCCCACAACCTAACGCCAAACCATTCTACTGTGACCACCAGCTTGCAGTAGAAGCAGCTGCCACACCAGATTGACATCCACTCCATAAAGCTGCTGCCATATCTGTGGCTGCGCTCGCAGGAGGAATTCCACCTCCCATTATTCCCAAAGATCTTACTATACAAAGTAAGATCAATATGAAAACTTTACACAAAAATGTCACTGCAGCCATCCAGAACGTGGTAACAGTAGTATGGAATCTGAAAGCAAAAATAACCTAAACCACATTGCCACGTTCATTAAACTCCCAGACACCTGCCTCAAAGCTGAAGACACTTTGACCAAATACATTGTTGGCATTATGATGGCTGGTAACTATTTGGGAGTTCCAGTCATCAAGGATATTGAACCCTATACCGCCGATGCCCCCATACCCTTACTATCTGCCTTAAAACGCACCCTATCTGGGATGAGATGGATGTAGCTAAAGATGAGCCCCCCAATCCCTCCTCCCCATCCACCATGGAGTGATAGCAGTATTTGCTACCCACCTGGTTGGATATTTGTTAGGTATGATTCAATTGATCCATTCATTTTAACATTTTGTTTTAATCATTAATTTTTTATTATGATTTTAGTTTTTAGTTTGGTAATGTCTGTCCCCTGGTCAGCTTACCTCAGTTAAATAAATAAATATATTGGGGATGAGAATTTTAATACTAAACATCTATATGCTGCTTTACCAACTATTATTTTGAATTTTATTTAAGGTGGGCTAACCTGGGGACAATACCATACCAATTGAGGGGAAATCAAATGAATGGGAAAGGAGGATAAAATCTGGAAAACCTCCATGCGCAGCGTATGAAGGCCAGGAACTCCATGGACCACCTTTGCTATTTGCTATCTTGGTTTGGGGCATTGGTGCGCAATGCCAACACAGTCATAGTCATCCCCTACCCAAAGTTCCTCTACTGGAATCAAACTTTGGGAGGCAGTGGTAGAGGTCCCTATTTTACCACTGGGGTATCCTCCCCTACCAATTATTATTTTATCTTTGGTTGGTCTTGGGATTTCAATAAAAAAATTGTTTCCATTATCTCACCCTAAACTATAGACTAAAAGGCTTATTATCAGTTATTCACTTATATTAAAATTTATATTATCCATTATAAGGCCTTGTGCCTCAAAATATGATAGTCACTAAATTTCATATTTTATTTAATTAGTTAAAACTAGAATTTATCAGATCCATAACGCCTATTTTGGTATACTTAAACTTTAGATTTTAAGTATCTTGACTCTTAATGACTTATGGAATTATCTTTATTTAAAATTTTATCCTATTTTGTCTGATTATCTTAAGATCATTGAAATATTCAAATTTAGCAATAAATTAAAAAATCTGCAACAAAATTGTCATTTGGTAGAAAATATCAACCTAGTCAGCGTTTAGCGTCTACTAGATAAAGTGACGTCTTGTTATATCAAGCAAAACTACTCCTAGATAAACTAATAACTTGGGTTGATACTATTCTGTCCATATAATTATAATAATAGCTTATTGCCCTTACAGAGGTCATACAGAAATAATTCAACCAAATCAAAAAAAATTATAACCAGAGACGTGACCCTGATGCTCAATCCTATTAGTAGATCTGTAGTTTTCTGCAGTCCATGTATAAAAGATACTTTTTACTAAAGTTCATCTAATTTTATGTTTAAGCTAAAAAATGTACAAGATCATAATTAAATCAATCCAGAGAATATAGTTGATTTAGTAACTGTCAAGAAGAAACATTAATTTAAGTAGTAGTAGATACAAGGTGAGTTGTTGAGCAAAACCTAGACCAATGGGAATTTGAGAACAGTCAATCTACTGATTGAAACCAAAATGTCAAGAGAACAAAGGCACATTCAGGTATAAAAAGACCCCCATTGAAGCAAAGTATCTAGATTATTCACAAAGTAAAGATAAAGGTTCCTAAATAATCACAAAAGACCTTGTCACACAAAGGCATGTTATTAGGAATGGAAGAATATTCCTGGTAAAGCACATTCCTATCCCTGTATTTTCAATAAAGCAAATTACTCTCTAGTATATATCTGTTTAGTATACCACCTTAAATTCGAAGCTTGACTTAGTCAATAAAGATATGATAAGAATATAGATACGTTATTAAGACAAGTAATTTAATAGCCTTTGAAGTTAGCCAAGATCTCCTAGAATGAGTACTAGTGCTTCATTCAGGTGTTTAATAATTTATTAACTTATTTCCTGACTCACATTCTAAAAAGCGCAGCATAATCTTGATCTCATTGTTAAATCTTATTATGTGTTGCGTTTTGTTTAACACTTTAACTTTTTTAAATTATACCCTATCCTGACTTAATCCACTTTCACAATTGCATTTCAAAATAGTCAATGATCTTTATCATGAGAACGCTACTGAAAATTTAATGAATTGACTTGACTATAAATGCTATTTGATTTATTCTAAGAAAAGGACAGATTTCTATTATTGAGACTATCATCTTTTTTTGATTCATGTGCTGGATGTTGGACTAGCCAACTGAAAACCCATTCATGTAGCGTGAAGAGTACTCATTCTACACAAGTGGTTCCTCTACAGGGATGTAGTAGCAAAAGAATAATTAATAAACCCTCACAGTAGACCCAACTCTGAAGGGGGAGATGGTGAGACCAATCAATCTATCAATTTCTATGCCAATCCTCCTACCCTCTAATCAAATGGCGCTGGATGTAGTTGGATTTTAGTACACCCCTCAATTTAAAATTTTGAGATCTATACTTTTTATTAAGAAGCAGTTGTGACATATTAGACAAATGTTACTTTAAATTTTTTGGCTCTTAGTCCACAAGCGATCTGATCTAGTATCTGCTTTATCTCATTGTCAGCAGAAAAACCAACTGATACAGCAATATAATATATTTCAGTCTCTGAGTTATTATCAAGATATTCAGAAAACTGTTAGTTTAGCCCAGATTGGGCAATATCTCACTGGGAATCTTCAACCCATAGTTCAGAACTCCCAATTGACCACTTTTTGTCACCATGCCCTAGTTATGGAGGCTTTTTGATAGGAATCAGTAAACATGGAAGTGTTGCTGTTGGATTTGTGATGACGAGCAAGCTGATATCCCTTCTCCCAAATTGAGTTTCAACTGATCAAATTTTGAATCAGCGTGAATGGAACCTTATACTGAAGGCACCAAAACTAGATTTGATCAGGAAGCATCATTCATATGAAAAACCATGAAATTATCTTCAGGAATCCTGTCCCCAATTCCTGAATATCTAGAGGCGCCTCCACCACCGCCGCAGTCATGAGGATGATGCATTAAAAGGAGGGCGCCATTCAGGCGATTGATCCGGAATGCATTAAAAGACCCTGATCCTATGGGTCCATAAAGGTCCCTAAACACCATGTCCCCACATGCCCTATGAATATTGACGCTTTATAACACAATAAAGTAGTCTATATTCTCTCCATATTTTCGCTTTTTGACTTCTCTACTAAATTTCAGCTTCAAGCTTATTCTTGGACTACCGTGACAGTCAAGAGAAATTTCACGCTGAGAGAAGTGGTGCTCACTACAGGGGGCTTTAAGCTGTCCTCAGTAAAACATAATAACGAATACTGGAGGATATTAGAAGTCATGAAGATCAATCTGCTGATCAGTCAAGGAGCGTTACTTGATGAACTAGTACCTTGCAGTATGAAGTGCTGCCCACGCAGCCTGAGGTAAAGAACTTGGAAAAAAGTTTAAGTTCTACTGCCCTTTAATGATTGAAATCAGTATCAACTTTAGTACAAGGACCTTAACGACACTTGTTCAACTTTTAATAAATAGCATCTACTCCATGGGTGCCCATTCCAGCCGCTACTGCGCCTCTTCTATGCCCTTTACCATGCGGGATCTTTACACCTCAGCCTAGCTGCTGACTGGAGAAATAACCCTGGAAAATGAGGGGTACCTTCAGAACTTCGTTCACCCAGCTATTCATCTCCTCCAGCTAGTCAGGCTGCACCATAATGATTTCTCCTGAAAACCGGTCTCATCCAAACATTGCACTCTCATGCTGTCAACTCTTACAACGCTGCCTCCTTCTTCATCCACAACAAATGAGAGAACATTATCAATAACTGCCAATTAATCAACAAAGCCTGAGGCCAAATAGTGGTTCCTGATAGCGTGTTTATGGCTACCTTGAAAACCAACTGCGTCAGAATATCCAGCTCATCGAGGCTGTTTTGAAACAGCACCTCCTCCAAGTTTAAGATCTGTTGCAGACCCTACAACAACCCTTCTGGGAGCTAGCCTCTTGAGACTACACCTACAGGAGTGAAGGGCCTAGGTGGCAAAGGACCCAAAGAACCTGAAGGTCCCCATGGACCTTGAGGGGTCCTTTTCCACCACGGAACCTACCCCCAGAAACTCTGACAACCCTTGGCAAAAAGATGTTTTAGCAGCCTTAACCGCCTTACCAATCAAACTTGGAATTTAGCGCAAGGATGCAAACTTTGAGTAGACAAAGCTTCCCTTAACCCTAAGGTCTCCATTGAGGCATTGTCAGATGAAAGATGCAGCTAAGAAAAGTTCGGTAAAGGCGCTAAAGTTGTATCTTTCATCTTGAACAAACTTTTTGAAGGTTCAAGACCCATATGGCTACCCTCAAGAGCCAGCTTCTCCTTCAGGGCAATGACATTTAATCCCTAAAGAAGCAGGTTGTGCACAAGGCTTCCATTTTCTCACTCAACCGAAACTTGGATGATATCCAGAAGGACCTCAAGGGCCTAAGGTGATGGTTGGACCAGCAGGTCCTCCACGACTATGTGGAGACTGAAATCTCAGAGCCTGCATCCATCCCTCGCGTTAACACCCTGTCCACTCCTTTTGTAAGTAACATTCAACCTAGTTCTAAAAAAGGTTTAACCCTGGAAAGGAAAGCATTGCCTCCTTCCTGTAGGCATATGTGAGTTCCATGGAGGAAGCTACCAACTGACAGAAAGTAAAGCATATCCACTCCTGCCTCAACAGCACTGCTAAAGAGATCATGACTCCATATGAAGGAGTGCAACACCTGGTAACATGTCCATACGGCCTTAATCCAGGAATTTAGAAGCAATCAAACCCTGGCCGATTAAAAACAAGCATTCATGAATATCTGCCTAAATAAAGGAGAGAATCCCATGGAGTTCTTCAGCCACTTCTACGCCCAAGAACAGCCCTTGGTTACCACAAATCATATTACCTTGGAAGATGCCATTACCACTTTCATCTCCGCATTTGGATCTTATCTCAAGGTCCAGCTCAAAAGATCATTCAGAAGAACGGTTTCACCTGCACTCAAGAAATCAAAGAAGCAGTCCATGAGATCCCTGCATCAACCCTGAAGTTTAGTGCTACCCTCAGGTTCCTCCGACTATCCTCAAGTACATGTGGTTAAAAACTACAAAAATCCTTGACCATGATGCACTCAATGTAATGGTTTCTGACACAGCACTAAAACATAATGGAAACGACTTTCTGAGGAAGTGGCAAAATGGCCATCAGCATGAAGAACAAGGCACTCAATGTTGAAATCCTTACTATGCCTCAAAAATCATCCTTGACCTCAAATGAACATGGAGCTATTTTACCTGAAGAACTTTCGGTACCCATTAATAATAAAAAATTGATACTACTTACTCTTCTTTTGATGACTCTCCCATGTTTCTCATGCTACCTCCCCATTTTGGAAGTCTGGTTACCCGCATCACCATTTGAGTTCACAAATCTTCTGTTCTTGCCATAATTGAAAGTGGTCTTCTGTGAACGTTATATTGTCCAAGTTAATGAAGCGTATCAAGATCACTCCAGACTTGCCACAATATATGGAGTATGGAATGGCTGACCCACAATCTACAAAATCGATAAGGACCTATTCTTTCCTACCTATCTGATTTGGGAAGCTCGCTGTGAATAGCCCTGCCATCACACTAGATAACCTCAGCTATGAACTACTTCTTAAAACTCAGTTTTTTAAGACTACACACCAGTGATATTATAATTACGGATTTTTATCTCTATTGTGGCATCAGGTCTCCATAATTTTCAAACCTTCCTGCGACTCTAAGACAGAGGTCAAGGCCCAAGATTGCCTGCTAGAGAGCTAGGACATATCAATTGTCTTAAATATCACGTAAGGGGCTCTTGGTCTAGCTGATCTCATCCACTTTGATGGATAAGAAGGTATGCTTATCTAATTACCTAAGGCGACCACTACACCTCTAAAATTTAATTTACCGCCAACAGATGGGTTCATATCAACGTCCCCTCCAGATACCTGATGGAAATCTGAGGCCTAGACAATCCGTCAGCAAAGGAAAAGCTACCCTTCCTGGGAATTCTAGATCCAGCTTAAGCGAATCTATATCAGTGCTGTTGACTAACCTTACTGACAGACCCAAGGTAGTTAGCCTGAACAGTCCCACCGCCTATGTCCGCCTCCTACCAGTGGAGGCTGTTGACGATATCAATAGTTTCATGAGCCTAAGGAACTTTGGCTTGGATATGACCCATCCATGGCCCTGGTTGCCACCAGTAATAAAAGGAGCTCATTAAAGACCAACAGTAAAAAGTTCAAAAATTATTGGAGAAGATTCAGAACTATTTTCAGCCTCACCCTATGACATTGGACGAATGAATGGGGTCCTACATCATGTAAAGACTGGTGATGCACCTCTTCCAATCCTGTCCTTACTGAAAGAGTAAGGTCAAAGAATCCCAGGTTGGCAATGGAGCTTAGACAATTACTCAAAGCTGGACTATTAGTGCCTTCGCGCAGCCCTTGGGCCTCTCCCCTAATGCTGGTTTTGAAGAAGGATGGCAGTCAAAGGGTGGTAATGGACTATTGATGGCTTAACTCCATCACCAAGAAAGAAAGTTAAATTTTGCCTTAAAAAGATGACTCACTTTGACTGATAATAGGATTGTAGTACTTTCTGCACTGCACCTTGCCAACGGATACTGGCAAGTGGATATCTACCCCAAAGACCAAGCTAAGTGTGCGCTCATAGCCAACAGAGGGCTATTTTGAGCCACAAGGATGTCTCAGGGCCTTTTAATGCGCTGGTCACTTTTTAACGCGCATATATGGGATCCTCAGGGACTTGAATCTGTTGTGTGTCCTCATCTAGCTTGACAACTTCACTTTCTTCTCGCAAACTTTTATTAGATACATTAAGCATCTTCAGGAAGTTTTTAGCTGTTTTTGGAAGGCTTTAATAAAGCTCAAACCCTTGAAATTCTCCTTCTTCCAATCAAAAATGGAATTTTTGGGACACAAAGTCTCGAAAGATGGCATCCAGTCCATACCAGACAAAGTTGACGCCATAGAAAAGGTGTCATACCCCCAGAGCATAAGGGATATTCATGTATTTCTTGGTATGGTGGGTCATTGTCTCCAATTTATCTCTCAGTTTGCCAGCCTAGCTGAGCCTCTATTTTACCTTCTGCATAAGAACGTGCCTTTTAAATGGCGACCAGAACAATAACAGACCTTTAATGAGTTGAGGACCGCTCTTTCTAAAAAATCCATTATAGTCCACCAAAGTTTTGACCAACCCTTCTTACTGTTCACAGACAAGAGCAATGTTGCCGCCCAGGGCCATCCTAGACCAGCATGAAAAAATAAGGTCAACCACCCAATGGCCTATTTTAGCAAGAATCTGAGTAAGGCTGGAAGTAATATAATGTTACCAAGCAGAGGAGCTTGGTTGTCTTGCTAGCAATAAACATTTTCTGATTTATCTCTGTGGAATCCACTTTACCATCACCACCAATCATTCCTCACTTCAGTGGCTCCAGCAGATGAAGGACCCATATGGTTGTTTAGCCAGATGGGCCTTAAGACTGCAGAGCTATGATTTCAATAATGTTCATTGTGAGGTCACAATCCACTGAAACACCGATGGCCTCTCTAGGATGCCAGTGCTAGCTGCTTTGACCCCTGGTGAAGATCAACTGTACTATCTGATTGGTTGACCTGAAAGTTGGGAGTTGGAAACGCCTGAGAATAATCTGAGCTCCAAAAGATGACCTGGGACACTTAGATAAAGGACTGGCTGCTATAAAAGAGGTCAATAAGAAATGGCTCCCTTAAGTCCGCCCTTCTTCCCAAACAATGTTATCCTAGATGGCCATACTACTGTGGGATATGGAGCAGTTAAGAAGACCCAAGAATGGTTGAAGTCACGAGGTTATTGGGACTGAATGATGAATATCATCCAAGAGGTCCTGGAGGCTTGTATGACTTGCCAATCCCTAGACCGGGCTAGTCCTCAAAATCAACAATCTGTCATCGCCCTGACGGGACCCTTCAATTTCGTTAAAATTGATGTGATAGTCCCTCTCCCCACTGGACTTAACGTCCATAAATATATTCTCCTAGTCAATGAATCAACTAACCAAATGGGTTGAAGTGATTTCAGTCCCCGCTGGCATTGCAAAAAGCCTTAAATTCACTAGTTTTTTAATCCATTTTCACCCAGCACAGATGCCCACAAAGTTTCTTTTGGACAATGGGTTAAATTTCACCTCGCAGGTAATCCAAAAACTTACTTTGCTTTTTGGCACTATACAAAGATTCGCCGCCCCTTACAACCCATCAATTAATGGGCGGTGGAACGCGCTAATGGAATCTTTTTCTCTATTTTATGTAAGATGGCCGCCTCTGACACTTCTCTCTGGAATCATTAGATACTCAGCACTTTGCTTGCCTACCAAAATAAGCTAACACTGAGTCATTAAAGTGTCCCATCTTGAAGCTCTATATGGACGTACTCCTCAGCTCACAAGTATCATTAAACTTTTGCTCAAAACATTTTCTCCTGAGAACTCTGATCTAACCATGAGGGCCTTTGCCAACGAAATTTCGGGCTTTGAGACCTAGCCATGTAAGGCATTGTCACCACCACCAGTAGGGAGACCTCCCAATTTAATGTTGGCAGCCCTCCTTACCCGTTTTTCAATTAGGTGATCTCATTCTCTTCTATCAGCAGTTGACCTGGAGGTCAACAAAATAAGCTTGACGCTCTTTGATCTGGACCTTATAAGGTCATTCACAAGGTGAACTCTGAGTACTCCATTGACAAGTCAATCAGGGGATAGTGGTGAATCGGGTGCATGGCCAGTCCTTCCAGCCCTATACTCCCCTCTGACAGGATCTAGACGGGGCGTTATTGGGATTATTATGACAAGCAAGCTGAAAATCCTGCTCTCAAATCAAGCCTTAACCAATTGACTCTCAAACCAGCATGTATGGATCCTTATCCTGAAGGCACTGAAACTGTATATGATCAGGAAGAATAACATGTACAATAATCGATGGAATCACCCGCAGGAATCACGTCCCCACTTCCTGAATCTCAAGTGGCGCCACCCCTCACCGCCACAGTCATGAGGACAACACAGTATGATGAGGGTGCCATCACGGGCAATCAATCCAAAAAGCAGTAAAATATCTGGTCCTACAGGGCCACTAAGGTACCTGAGGCACTATGTCCCCATACGCCTTATAAATATAGACGCTTTCTAACCTAATAAAGAAGTATATATACTCCATCTTTTCTTTTTCAACCTCAATAATAAGTTTTAGCTTTGAGCCCATTTTTGGACTTTGGCAACAGTCAAGAGCTATTACGCCAAGAGTCAGAGGATCTGAGTAGGCAGCTTTTAGACAATTTACATGTTCTCTAAGCTTTTAATGAAACTTCGACATTAGTGTACATATTTTTCAACAAATGGATAAGCTTATTGATCAATTGTACTAAAACATATTGACCCTAGGATACCAAGGCATGGATAACTGAGGGTTCACCAATGAATGGATTAAGGGCATTATTCAGCTTTGAGAGGAATTTGATAAAATCAATTCGTTTCAGCATCGTTTATTGACATGCCAAGGAAGTTAAGGAATCAATCAATACACCTAATGTAAAATGGGATAGCTTCACAGAACTTGGTAAGTAACTACAATACCACCACCTACCACCAGTCCAAGATTCAACAGATCAAAAAGTGACAAGCAGTCATGCAGTGTGATATTAACAGGTTGAGAGGGCTATTTTAGGAACATCAAACAAACAATGACGAACTCCTCAAATAAAAATAAATAACTTTTTTATTAATTTTGCGAGATTCAAACTTTAGAAGCTGCCCACAAGAATGACTTTGTTAAGCTTCATAATATCATGTATAAAGTGTGGGGAAATCTCGAAGAGCTATGACAATCTAAGCAAAAGTGCTTCTTAAGAACAGGAGATTCAAAACAATTGAGAAAGAAAAGTTGAAGGGGATATACAGGATGGCTGTTGTCAGTGCCCTCTTCAAGCCTGGTCTCACGGCCAGCCCAAGCTATTTGGAGAAGAGCCCTTGGAAGAAGAAGATACACAAGAACCCATACACCAACCTAATCATTTAGTACCTACCTCATTAATGGCCATGCCTCCTACTATGGAGACCTCAGTCCCCAAACAGAGTCAACCATGTACCAGCAACTCAAGACCTCAGGTTAGAGCTGCGCCAATAATGTCCAGAATAGAAAAATTACATCCATAATTTCAGTTATTTAAATTGGTTAACTTTACTTGGTTTGACATGCATAGAAATATGCAAACGTTCTTAAAGATGGTTAAAGTAAACATGCATGAAGATGATGACTTCTTTCTCAATTATTATGATTAGATGTATAGATGACTAGAGTCAAGATCTAGTCATGTCCTACTTGCCCAAGGAACACTGGACTTTGCTGATGAGATAAATCCGTTTTGCAAGAGTTAAGTATTTCTGAGCGCATGGCCACTAAAAAGGCTTAATTTGTGATTATTAGGTTTAAGAAGAACAAAACCATCACCAAACTCTGAATGAATATATTATAAGTCCAGGTACATCTGAGTGTTAAAGCCAGGGTAGACTTTGATTTTCTAAAAAAGCACTATAAAATGCTACAAAGTATTTTTCGAAGTTACAATGTTCCTTTCTACCTGTGCTTGTAGAGGATTTATCTACACTTCTACGATGAAAATTTAAAAGTGGTAATAAGTTAAATTTAATCCAACCAATGTGGAATCTCAAACCAGTTGACCACGCATATTAATGAAGGCAATAGAGGACTTTCAGAACCTTACTAACAGCATTGAGGAAACTTGGCAATTGTCGCAACAGAGTTAAGATAACTTGTTGAATTTTTGAATTTAAGGGTCATTGCATGTCTTCCTGCCTCAAAATGACTCACTGAGGTCAACCTTGTAGCCTTTTAAGAGTATATAATCCAGAGAAAAAAGCCTTAGCAGAAGAAGGGAGACTCTCTATTGCCAGTTATCACCCAGACCTGTTCCAAAGTCAAGAATAAAATTGAAAACATTCTATATCTCAAAAGTCTAGTAAAAGGATCCCTAAAGTAATGACTGTTACCAGAAGTAAGCGAGCAGCCATGAAACAAGAAAGTCAAGAGTCGTCGCTAAGCCTTATGCCACCCAAATTTACAAGCACAATCAATTTTGAGATACAAAGAGTCTCAATCCTTACCATTACTAAAAGGTTTTAGAGTTGCGCTACAATCAAAACCCTGAACAATCACTTCTCTGACATAGGAGAACAGATTAATGCTATGATTAGTCAAGAGTCTTTCCATTCTTATAATAAATGAGGATTTACCCTACTTCAAAGCGCATTTATATTGATATTCACATAAACAAAATTTGTGTCTGAGCCATTGTTCACATTGGCGCCCCTTTGAACGTAATTTTCAGTCAGTTATAAACAATTTAAACTAGCTCTTGATGTTGCTCATCACCAACGATATGGAACAGCTGGTCTTATGAGCACAACAAGCAAAGGGTCATAAAGTGCGCTGGTAATGAAGTTTGGCTCTTTGCAGTTTAGTGTACCTGCTATTGTGCTTCCTAATCTTAACTACCAATCTCTTTTTGTACAAGTTTTCTTAAATTTTATGGCGCTTACATAAACTATGAGGAGAAAGTTTTTAATACTTTAGGGCAAACATTGACTTTTAACACTTGAAGGATAATCAGACCTCTCTAACTCTCAGAATATTTATCAGCTTGGTTACAATGATGGTGTAGTCCTTATCCATTAACAAGTGGGCAATAAAAGTTCCTCTCTATCTGTTTCCATTCTCTAGAGCGCGACATCCCTCCTAGGCCTCTAAGGATTGCGTTCTATACCCTGAGAGCAGCGTGTGGTGTCAATCAGATAGACAATAAAGCTACATAAAGGCTTGTTTGGAGAAATTTACTTTCTTTGGAATTGGTTAAGGGCTGAACCTTTCATCGCCCCTGGGATAATCTCATCTGATCACCAGGATATCTGTGTATTACTAGTTAATTTTACTTTATATAAACTATTCGCCAAGAAGGGAAAAAGGACTGCTTTTGTAATTCTTGCCATGCTGTAAGCGATTCAGGAAGTACATAAGCTTTGAAAACTGACGGTATTTGGCTTATTAAAAACACCCCTCCCAAATTGTGCAGTCATTTACTGAGAGCAACTCAAGATAATAGTTGAGATTCAGAAGGATCAAGCACTAGATCTCATAAAAAATCGCTCAAGTATGTGCAACAGGCAATTTATTATCTTAGATGTGCTGTGGGATCCAATATTACATGGATACTGGGGATGCTGGATCCATCTAATTGCTGCTAATAGAGAGAATCAAGGACAGCAATAAGAATTTGCAAAAGGAATTGGAGAAACTCATATTTCAAGGATTGATAACCCCTTGTACAGCCCTGGTTCAGTCTGGTGCACATAGTTAAGAAAAAAGTTGTCTCTTATAGAGTTGTCATTGATTATTGACGTTTGTACAAAATACTTTAAAGGATTTTACTCTCAACCTCAAATTGACGAAAATATGGACCAACTAGGAGGAGTCAAATATTTTGCTTATTTAGAATTTAACGTGGTTATTGGAAGATCAAACTTCCTCCTGAGACCAGGAAGAGTGTGCGATTGTTACCTCATAAAGATTTTACAACCAACTCAAATGCCTAAGGATTTTGCAACGCGCCAGCCACCTTCCAATGGGAAATGGACACCATCATAGGAGATTAAAAAATTGAGTTACGTCCTTTAATATTGTCTATATATTATGTGTTTTGAAACGTTTTCCAAATATCTGGATCATCTGAAAGAGGATTTTCAGAGGTTGGTCCATGATCAGCTAAAACTTAGACTGAGTAAGTGCCAGCTCTGCAAATTGCAGATGGATTATCTGGGTTATATTGTTGATACCAAGGAATACTACCACAGCCTCAGAAACTTAAGGCCATTAAATGCATATAGGAACCTGAAAGTATGTGAGATGTCCAAGTATTCCTTGGAATAAGTAAATATCTATTGCCAATTTATAAAAAAATTCATGCAAACATCTGAGCCCTTATTACATCTTCTTCAAGGATTAATCACCTTACATTAGTCCCAAGAATGCCAGTAGTACTTTAACTGGGTCAAAAGGCTTTGACTGAAGCTTCTATATAATATTTTCTGACTTTGACCAACCTTTTATAGTGCAATCTGACACATCTCTCACGGCTATTATAGCCATACTTTTTCATATATGAAATGATGGAGCAGGAAATCCAATAGTCTTCTGAAGTTGAGTTCTAAACTATCTCAAACGCATTTATATGGTAATTATATGGAGTATAGCTGTTATAAATGCTTGTAAAATTTTTGAGTTCATATATGCATGGAACCAAGTTTAAATTGGTCACTTATTATGCTTTTTTGCAATTGTTATACAATCTTAGGAACTTAAAGGTCAGATTGAACGATGGGCCTTTTGGCTACAGGACTATGAATGTGATATAGTGCCTCATTTCAGACAAACACATCAGAATGATGATGTGCTTTTGCAGATAACAGTAATAATGTCACTGTCTCCTGTGCGGAACAACTATTTAAAAAGATGATGGCCGGGTATTAGCCAATAAAAATACTGCAATTCAACACACTTTAGACCGGCTCATGAAGGACACTGTAATCAGGAACAGACAGCTATAAAAATGTGGGGAAAGACCAAAGACTCTTACACTACTCACTTTACTCTTGTCTAAAGGTAATCATGCAAGCTCCTTGTGCCTCAGACATGAGAGCTTACTCAAGATCTTAAGGATTATTTAATAGTGTTATTATTGGAGATCTGTAGATTTAAAATTTAGGATATCAATGAAATGCTAGGGGTAATCTCACCAACTTTATAAAGTGCACGACCACTTAAAAATTTGTTAATCCAAATTAGCCTGGCATATTGTTTCCATAGATAACACTGGACCCTTCCCCACCAGCTTTATTAACTAAAAATAAATTATAATAGCAGTTAATTGTATTACTAAATGGGTTAAAGCATAATCCCTACGAGATCTTGGATCATTTTCAACTGTGGAATTTATAATGGAGAAATTAATACACTGGCAGAGTTTTCACAGGTCGTCATCATAGACAATGCCACACATTTTACCTCTCAAGTTGTTCTAAACTAACCAATTTGATGGGAATCCGCGGACTTCTCACCGTCCCTTATCAACCCAAGACTGATGGGATGGTGGAGCACGCCAATGGCACTTAGTTAAAGCTCTTTTAATTTTGCTAACAATACTTCATTAAGATGATATTTATGTGGACTCAACTTTCTTTTGCTACAAAATCAAGCCACAGTGGCATGGGAAATTCACCCTTCCAGATCTTGTATAGTCATCAACTTGCACTACCACTATTACTACATTCCATCATTACCAATGAGGACAAGATTTGACCATCCAAATACTTTGAATGAATTACTGACGAAATATTTAATCAAGATTCAGACTGAGGCCTATGGGTACTCCCTGACTAGGAGATTTAACCATAAACTGATAGACAACTTACAATGATTTAAAGTGGCGAGCTATACAATTGGCAACTGATTCGCTTACTGCAATAATTATGAATTTGGTATTGTGCTTAAGTTTTCTACACTGTGGAAAGTACTTATGTTGTAATTGACCAAGTTGTTGCCAAAGCTAAACTAAACAAAGCTTTGTTTTAAAAATTAGTTAATTGCATCCATGTCAAATTCCTTAGACGTGCCACAAGCCAAGTGATTGTTTCAGCAAAGATTGACAATAAAATAAGTTAAAAGAGGATATATATTGGATTATTGATTGACATGACTCTAAAATCACGATCCAAAAATGCAGCATGATCTATATCTAATTTTTATAACATTACCTAATATTGTTTCATTAAGTGTAACTAAGATTTCCTATTTTACCCTATTTTAATAAATCAAAACTTATTTCACATTGATTTCACAATAGTTGATGATTTCATCACAAGAGCGCCAATGGATCTTGAAGGAAATGACTCAACTACGATTACTATTTGATTATCTGAATAAAGGTAGCTTTCTATTGTTGGAATTATTATCTGTATTTACAAGTTAGGAAGTCAGTAGTTGGACTGGCCACTGATAACCTGTGCATGTAGATTGAAAATTACTCGTGCTACACCAGGTTTCCTTATAAGGCAACCAAGTGAATTTGTAACTTTCCTATGATAATTAACTTCAGAGATGAAAAGTCTCATTAAAATTGAGAAGAGTTTTAGTAAATTGATAAGTCCACTCCAACAATCAAGAAATTCATGTCTTTAGTATGAGCAAAATATGATATGGAGCCTCATTGACATATACTTTTCAACTCCTGGCAGTATGACCAAATAGATCCACATGGACAAAATTTTAACCATAGAAGCTTTAAGTGATAGCACATAACTCCATGAAAGGCGGACTAGTAGATATTATTCAACCTTTATTGGCTAAAACCTTACGCATCTGTGCACGTATGAAACTTTCAAAAGTACTGAAGCAGAATAATCCAAATTGTAATCTACCTATACTTGTTTGTACATATGGCTCTCATCATCTGGCGCAACTTTTGGATTAATCTTATGAAAATTTAACAACAATCTGGTCTTACCCAACACCATACTTCCGCCTTTTTTAACTATATGAGAAGGACTCTGATTTTATATGGAATAAATGAGATACCATTCTAGATAATAATAGAGTATCAAGTGAGTTACAAAACTAGTTTTAGGGATTATCAATGGATTTGGTGGATACTTACTAAATGAATTTACTCAGCCAACCTTGAGTTCAACTTCTATTAACTAATGATTGGTACAAGCTGTTAATGAGTTATTTAGATAATTAATTGAATGACAAAGAGCCTACTGTTTTTTTCTTTTGAAGTTGGTAGACTGGATCTGACAGCTCAATAAAAGGGTCGATTTGCCTCCAATTCAGGTATTGTATATTCAAGGAAGGCCACCTGGGCTTGAGGTCCCTGAAGGACTACCAAATCAAGAAGACCTCCCAATGTGAAGGTCCCCCATGGACCACTTGGCCCTCCTCCGCATACTTAACCATCAAAAGACAAAGTCATTAAGATAAAATTTAAAAACAAATTTGTAAATTAAGAGGTGTGGCCCTTGGGAGCTGAGAAACATTTAAGGGAAAGACCTTGATCACAACTTAATTCTAGTTGCACTTTACAGCAGAATTGCTAACCATAAAAAATGTGCTTAGACATCTTTCCTAGCCAAATATCCCATAACATGCTTTTAATGACAAGAGCAATCAATTACTTTAACACTTGATAATTTAGAGAGTCATCAAAAAAGATGAGACAGGAGAATAACCATATTGTAGAGAATTTTAGACACACCAAGCTATAGGAATTAAGGCGTCTATTGGCCATGTAAACCAATAGGGTGATATAAGAGGATTTTAATTATCCTTGTCAAAAAATGGATCGATTTGTATGATAACAATATACCTGAAACTGAATCCTCTGAAGCAGAACAGCCTTCCACATCAGCTTCACACGTTCTTTCTGCACCAGATGGCACTTTTAAGCCTACTTAAAGAGAAAAGTATATCCCAGGTAAATATAATTCTAATTTTGTTTGTTACAAAGGGCAATGAAATTAGATCAAGCCTTTTACAAACAGATTTTCTAAGATATACATACCTCCTTATTAGTGCCGCTCAAGAAATAATGATGCCCTATTTTAGAAATACAATACCTGGGGCCAAGTGAAGCCAGACCTTATAGAGGAATCTGAGAGAAATCTAACCCAGTATGAAATTTGCTCTTATGCACATACAGCCAAATAAGAAAAAGCTATAATCAGTTTTAAAATTCATTTTTACAATGAAGCTCATGATCTAGCATCCTGTAATTTATTTGCATTATAAAAAGTGATATTTATTCATGTCCTCTTTAATTATTATGACCACATTTGTTGTAACATACAAGATAAAAGAAAGCTCTAAATTAATTTTAGATATTTTAATGGAAGCCATATTATACCTTACCAACCAGGTATGCATCTTATCTCACCATAAAGAAATTTTCAACTCCATATTCACGCTGTTTGTCAATAAACCTAGAGAAGATGCGACTAATGAACCTATTGTAGGTTCTATTTGCACCAAGTTAATCAGTGTTGGAAGAAGACATTTGACTATACTAAAAAAGAGCCTTTGGCCTAAGGCGAAAGTCTTCTTATGGATTTATACATCAACATCAATTAAAGATTTTAAAGTCTGATTGTTTTATAGTATCCGCTCCAGATAAGATTATAGTACCTAATCCATTAATTATAAATCCTAAGTTTCATCTTATTCTGCAATCTCAGGAAACCCCTACTAATTCTATTGTGACCACCAGACTTTATAATATTTTTCAATCCAACACTTTGCACCCAATGTCACTATGAGCTGATGTAATGACTCATAAGGTGAAGGTTTTGTCTATCATAGACACTGGATTACCAATTAATGTTATCTCTTCTTGACAGAAAAAAATTGATTGCTCTTGATTGCAACCATAGTTTATAATAAAACCACTGGCCTCTCTTACACTAAAGCTTGGATTTTAATTGTTGTCGCCACTATTAGAGAAGTCCTAGTAGTTTCCGCTCAATTTTTTATCAGACATTGATATCTATGATCTTCTCATAATCACTGTGGTGCGCGCCAAACGCACACTATTGTACAGTTCAAGTACCCAAATAGAACTATCTCAATTTCTTGATCACAAGCCATTATTTCTTGGTAAGGTCTAATTTGCTAAATATTGTATAGAAAGCTACGCAAAGTTGAACTAATACTCTTCCTGTCTCAGTAAACTCTATGCCAAGAATGGATTATGTATATTTTAACTAACATAAATGAAAGGTAATATCTTATTAGGATATAATGAGGAATAACTAAAGTTGATACCAAGCCTCAGACCAATGATGTCCTGATTATTGAAGTGCAATCAGCAGTGAGCACAATGAGTACAGTAGGTAAAATGTGGATAATTGTATCTAACTTTAGGGAAGAGCTTTATAAAGTGAGGAGGAACAAAGAGGACAATACTGGAATGGATAATGGTTTATATGAGTTGGAAGATGTTAATACTAGTTGGCAAATAGTAACTCACATCTACACAATCATGTATAAATGATAACATAAAAAGGGGATGAAAGTTTTAAACCTGGTTCAAGTCATTAACTTAACAACACATCTCTCCCCTTAACTCAAATCACTATTTGTATAAGTCTCTTAGGTGGTATGTTAATTGTTGTAGTTGGGGCTTAAAAAGCTTGCATGAACCCTCTTGATAATCATTCCATAAGACAAGTGATTTATGGTATATAATCAAGTGACAACTATTCTATAATTTATATGGTTCTTTACATAATGTTGACACTTTATGAGTTCTTCCAAACCTGTATGTATCACAATTCAATAACTGATCGCCTTCCTTAAACTTATGCAGTGTTCCTCTGTGAATGTCATCCTGGACTTACTGATTTAATTTCAAGTTAAGGCTGCTTCATATGCTTTAGTTTAAGTTTTTATCTAGTGCCTAATCAATCAATCAAACTACTCAGCCAGTTGGTCCCGTCCTAATCATCTATCATATAATGCTTCAATAGAGGAAAGGCAGTAATGTTGGCATAAAGTAGCTGCAAGGGTAAGAACCCGTTTTGCCATAGTAATCAATATTGTATCAAATGAATCTTGGTCCAACTTAAATGGTTTATTACAAATGGAAAGTCGTGAAAACTTTATGAATAATTTGCTCTAGGGTTCCATTACCCCTCTCACTAGTACTATTAGTCTTGGAGTATTAAGGGGCATCTAGAACCCCTCTAATGCCAATGAGCCCATTTAGTTTTGGATTAATTTAGAGGCAAAGTTAGTTGCATTATCTATTAAGATAATATAAAGACACCCTCACCCTTAATTTATGTGTTTATAGTTATTTTTGCAGTAGTGACTGCTCTGACATTGTAAATTGCTTAGCCTTGACCCACTTAACTAATTAACCAATAGCTGTAAAGATGCATTGGTGGTTAAAATTGCTGAATGGTATCAACCCAATAATGTCATTTATAATTGTGTTCCATGCTCAATTATGGTTGACTCATTTGATAGCTGGCGGAAGCCTAGATGGGCAGTTTCAAATGACATTTTTGACATCTCATTAGGATATCCTTAGTAAAATTGCATGGACTTTCATTGATAACTTTTTTAAATTGCTTTAGCGCTTTTTCAGCCCATCATGGCCGATAAATCTAATGGTCTTAAATGAACACTAATGGTCACTCAGATGGATTGGATACAAGCATCATTGATCAAAACTTCCAATCTTGTAGTGTATACCACTATTAATTTTCATGCTTTTTACTTCTTAGTTCATGGTGCTTAGTAGGTTACTCATCATAATAGCTGCGCGCCTTCATTTATTTCACAGCCAATCTGAGTAAGGAGACAAGGCAGAAACAATAAGTTAAACTGGAGAGAACATTGATATTTCAAGAAGATCTCTTTATATGTATTATATTATTGTAGGCCTGTAGCTTCAGTGCTTTTAAGTCAAACATACTTTAGTTTCTTATAGATTATGAGCCATCATAAAGTGGTGTGATCTTTGATAACATGGGATTTGGTCCCCTGGAAAGTAAACGCTGAATCGCTTACAGGGGTAAAAGTAACATCAAACGTTTGTGCTCAATTATTGTATAGTTTCTCTTGTTTGTAGTAAGCGCAGGGGAGCAGAATGCAACTGGGTGTTACTCCCCATATTGTCAATTTAGATATTATGGGTCCAATGTCAGTCAAAGATGCATTGTAATGTACAATAAAACGAAGATAAATTTTGGGTAGCAAAGGATGGGCGCCTATGTTTGATGCTGCTGTGAACTCCTTGAAGGCTTCTTTGAACTCTAAAGATCATTAAAAATCAGCCTTATTCCTTGGTATAAAAAACGTTTGGTTATTTGTGCAAAACCTTGAATTAACTGACAGCAGTAACTACCATCCCTAAAGTACCTATATATTCCGTTTATTTTAGGGGTCCTCATACAAATAACTGCCTCAAGCTTCTGGGGTTGGGTGTTTATTTCTTGTGTATTGACGATGTATCTCAAGTACTTCAAATGGGTTTTAGAAGGATTAATACAGGATTGGTTTGATATCTAGCTAAGCTCGTGTTTTTCATTTAGATACTTCCTCCATTTGGGAAAAGTGCTAGTAAATGTTCAAAAAACACATTGATATTGTCAAAATACACCTTAACACAGCTTAAACTTCAGATCACTTAGTATGGTGTCTATGCCACTTTGAATGGAGGCAGGCGCGTTGTAAAGGCCCTGGGGCATGCGCATTGGTTGTTATAAACAATGAGAAATCATAATTGCACATTTTCCTGTTCTTCTGTAGGCAGGTCATTATGATATTAACCAAGGATGAGATATAAAGAAGTAAAATAGAAAGCACCTACTAATAAATTGAGAGCATTATCTATTTGAAGTTTGAAGTATTAATAAAATTCAGTTATTTTATTCTTTTGACAATAATCAATAACCAACAAGCTGGAGCTGTCCTTATCTTGACAAAAAAGTACTAGGCTGACCCAAGGACTACAAGACGGCACTATCATTCCCTAATGTAGAAGTTGGTTAACCTATTTTATAAAATTTCATCAATGGCCTAGCTATGCCTTATGAGCCAAGAATATAAAGGTTTGGTATCACCAGTATTATTGTGGTGCTGAAATTGCTTTAATGCACTGATATTTTAGTCACTTGTATCAACTATCTGATTATACTTCTTAGTAATGGGTGAATTGAATATTTCTGTTCCTCCAATTGTTCATCCAGAGATCTCGAAAAATCTTGTTCAGACACTATTAATTGCATTAGGCAGATGTGAATCATTAGCTCTATTAATCCTAATATTAACAGAATTTTTTCTCTTGGTACTAAATGTACATAGACAATTTTCTGTCCTTTTTTGTGTTAATATCTCTGCCATTTAAGTTAGCAATGTGAACACAAACCTCTCAGTAGCAGAGGCAAATAGCCCAGGGTCTGCGTGGGGCTCAATCCATGACTTTTCCAAGTAGAGTAGACTTCTCCCAGTTGCCCATCAGGTATCTCATAGACAATCCAGTGCTTACAACTCTTTGTTCCACAAGAAGCAGCTTAAACTTGTAGATTCACGCAATAGTTGCCCTGAATTACAAAAATGTTAGAAGGAGGTAAAAGCTACAATACCTTAATTGCTGATTGCAAATTATATTTATACCATCAGTGAAGGTTACATCGGTGAAATTGTTGCAATTAGTGATATTAAACTTCTTGAGGTTAGTGTAAAGAAAACAGAGGACCAAGGATCTAAAGACGTTTTCTCACAATTAAAAGCAGACCATAAAAGATAGAAAACTGGCACCAAATAAGAAGTTATAGTTACTATAGGCAACACTATATTTGGAAAGCAGACTTGTAAGGAGCCAAACATCACCAGTAAAGGACTATATGCTCTTTGCTAATGGTGCTATTTTTATAAGCCGTTCCATACTAAGGAGTAGGCACAATGGGAGCTAGCTTTAGTTTATTAACAAGTTAACATGAGATTAGATTGACTGGAGTGCCATAATAAATATTTGTGCGATATAAATATTATTCAAAGTATATTAATATAAGTTCAATCAGATAAGTAGTTTTTATTTGAGTTTAATCCAAAAATAGAGGTAATCTCATCCTGATTACACATAGTCTTAATACTTCTTTTTTAGCTTTTGGATTATGGGTATTTTTAGTCACCAGAAGAGAAGTCAATTTGACTCCTTCTTAAGTTAAGTAACCCTTTGTAAACATTGATTTCCCTTAATAAGATCTCATTCTGAAATTGATAGCATACAGTCTGAAAATTATTTTAATAGCCTTTTTCTTAAGCTTGGCGAAAAGATACAGGTTACAGCTAATACTTGGCTTGAAGTGACTTTGAAGGGGTAAAACGATAGTGTTTGGTTAACCTCATCACTTCATATCTGAAAATAAATCGAGATTGTCTGACAATAGAGCATCCCTTCTCTATTATTGATTGTTTTTCCTAGGTCTCATCATCCACATTCAAAGCAATATTGTTTATGTTATGTCATTTCTTTTGGAGTTTAAGAGTAACATGCCTTTGGAGACACAGATTTAGACTGTCGCCTTGGTGATTCCTTATTGAGGCCCAGTATTTCCCTATTATTGATAACTAGCTCCTAAAATATTTTAAGTTTACCTAGTCATTGATTAAAATGTTTTTAATGGTCTTTAAGTTGGGTGGCCCAAAAATGCTCTTGAATTTCTTCAAGTGCTCAAATTATAGCTGTTGTTGTAATAGACAACCATCAGTCAAATTTTCCAAGTGCAGCAGAAGGTCCTCTTTTACAACAGCCTATACTCAAATAGAATTGTGAATAAGGCCGCAACTAGTTCAACTAGTCATTTCTTAAAGAGTGGATTGCATGAGAACGACCCCATACTGGTAGAGGTACTGTCAACCAACTTACTTTAATGAGGAATTGAGAGGCCCTTTTATAGGTGAGTGTGAGCAAGGGAATTTATCAGTTGAATTGAGATAAATACATGAGTAATAACTTTCAATAAGACCAAGATGATATCATGAAAAATATTTTTTGCCGTGAGGAGTAAAATGAGTTAATTTATGAAGATGACGTCACGTTGAAATTCCTTAAGAACATTGTCCCCTTATATACCTTTGATGGGCTGAAATAATTTGATATATGCCAGAGATTCTACAATGAGCGAACTGAATTATGCCAATGAAACCATCCAATGTTTAAGGCTGAATATTTCCAAATATGACAATCATCCAATTTTGAAAATAACTTGATGATCTAATGCAATTGCATTGTAGGAGCACCATTGCTCAAACCAGAAAACAAAATGAGAATTACCAATTAATTTTTAACCAATATCAGAAACGAGTAGAATGGTACAAAACCCAGAAGCAGAGACTAGTACAAAGGCGCTTGAACACCCAGGTTCATGGGTAACCACCGCAAAACAGAGCTTGTGGCTACAAAAATTATCTCATATAGATGAAGTGACCAAAGCAGCAGTCAGACGCTGTCTGACTAGAGGATCTTGAAAAATACTCATATTGAACCCCAAATCCTTAATACTCTTCAATTTTCTATTCATTTATATCTTAAATTTACCTTATTGTATAAAATACTTCTCTTTTTAATTTTAATAAAAAACCTTTCTACAGAATCTCAAGTTTATTAATTTTTTTAACTTTTGTTGTATTAAGTGTAGCAATTGCCAGTAATCAGACTGGGGAAAACCAAGTACTCTGTGTCTAAGCTCAATCTAAGACCTGCCCAGTTTGGAAGAAGACACTCTCTTTCGCGGAGTATGGTGCTGATAACGCCAAGGGAGAGTTTGTAAAGGTTCCCAGTTGTTTTCTGAGGGCCAACGCATGTCAAATATGTCTATGAGTGTCAAGAAGTTCTCCGTGGGCATGAACAGTTTATACAAGTAATTGATGCTATAAGGGTTAGCATCAAAAGAGGATATGCTTAATGAGACTGATTATAATGTTAGAGAAGGTTATCTGGTATCTAATTTTTGTGGAGTAAACCCCTGAGCAGCGAGTCAGCCTCTAAAGTTAAGTGAGCTGAGTTCAGCATGCTGACTTTGGTGCTCATTGTAGGGGTGACACCATCAGCTCCTAGCAATAATCACAATAGTTCTCCTGAGCAAGCTAACAAAGATATGAATATGGAGTTGTATCACAGAGAAGGTTCCTCTGAACTCTTGGTTAAGAGGAGGATACACTCTGTACTAGTCTCTGTATCATAAAATTTAAATTTTAAAATCTATGCACTGCTCTTGAGCTTTTTCAAGTATACTGCTAGAAGAGCCCGAATTTCCTCACTACCTATTGTAAGAGGACCATCACCTATTGTCAAATTTGAAGCTACACTTTAGAACTTCGAGGAGAGAATTGTATACCTCTAAAAAGAGACTGGCAAAATCATCACCACTCTTAATAAATTTGGAGAGCGCTTGAACAGCATGACAATATACTGTCTCTATGGATAAGAGTATAGAAGATATGAAGGCACAGATGCATACTATACCAGAGTCTACATCTGCTTGACTCATAACCTGAATGGAGGCACCTATGTGGACCGCTCAAAATAATGTACCACAACTGGTCAGAACATGTACTCAGCTGAAAATGATGCATGCCAATCCTGTTATTAGGATCCCAACTTTAAACTTTACTTCAACACCATTAATACACCTGTTGAGGGGACAGTTTTGGGTATTCTCCAGATGTCCAGGAATAGCGTGGATGGTGCTAGCAATAACCAGAAGGCTCGCCATGTACAAAGACGCTTGAGACGTGAGGCTCATAAATCCTTAGCGCGAGCTTGAGACCTGTATTATCTTTAACCAAAGTAAAGAATTCTAACTCTCCGAGTTCTGAAGTAAACAGATGTACAGAATATGAATCAAGAGTTGTTATTAATGAAGATGGGCAGAAATAAGTCAGTTGCAATTATACTTTTCGCTACTACCTCAAGGCTCAGCAGTTATGGACCACAGTAACAATTGATCTGCCTACCGCCAAAATTGTTTTACTAAGCTCCCTGGAGATGCATCCCAATCTGAAAATGCACGCGGCTATAGAAGTCAAGAGCGCTACGTCTCTCAAAGCGCTTAAGGAGGTGCTTCTCGACATCCAAGTGACGTACAAAGTCTGATTATAAGGCTATGGTACCTACACCACCCCCTCAATGAGTTAATAAGTCCATTTATGTCGCCAACGATAAGGGTGACAAGCCAAAAGAGAAGAGTAACATACATTCTGAAGTCTTGTCACGTTGAGAGTTTAAGTGCCACAAGTGCCACCAACCTGAGCACTTGTTTTGATCCTGTTCATTAGTTATCACCAAAACAAAGGAACCAACCCTTAAAGAGGATACACATAACAATGTATAATGGGTGGATCTTCCCATTGAGGATAAGGAAAACCATGAGGATAAAGACTTAGCTAGTGCGAGTTACCACGTGTTATGGAGACCTAGTGTGGTTGCTGTTATAGCTAGATTGAGAGTTCACGTTACTGGTAGATGTGCATCGATTGATGCTTATTTGCCCAAGCAAACAAGCCTACCCAAGTGATCAATTCAGTTGAAGAAGGAGAAAAGTTGGTTGTGTCCACCTTTAAGAATGCAGCATGATGGTAAAACACTACCAACCCAATACAAGCGCTGTTGCTTTAAAACAATCTGAAAAATATGTCACCAATGTCCTAACCAATGGAAACCAATTTGAAAAGAGCATGACAAAAGTTGAAGTAATCATCCAGAAGGTATGTGTTTTTGTCAGTGCTGGACACCAGGGCTCCAGTTAACACTATCTCCTCTAAACTCATGAAAAACATAAGTTTATGCCCAACATTGACTATAATGTGAAATAACGCACCACAGGACCTGATGTTACTCGCGCCTTGGGAGCTTAATCCACGTTGCCTTTATGCATTTGGTATATGGTCCTGACAGCATATACAGTATTATTAGACAACGACCAATATGATTTATAATTAAGACTTAGTTTATACTTGAGTTTGGGGCGAAGATTGACACTATCACTATCAAAGTTAGTAACTTGAGCTATAAACTCCCACCTGATGTTCAAGGACAAGGACGTTAAACCACGAAAACAGCATCTTTGGTTAGCTAAAATGGACCAATTGATCTATCCTATTCATTAAACCTTGACAGAGAAAGGTGTAAAGCAACTACTGCCTAATTTGAGCACTGAAGAGGGCTTCCTCTGAGTGCCAAGGAAACTATAGAGATTTCACTAGGTGACAAACGCAGTATGACCTTTTTGATCAGTGTAAAGATTCTGCCTAGCACATATTGGAAGTGTACAGTTGAGACAGGATCTGAGAGCAAGAGCCCAGAGTACTACAATGACTATACAATACCACCTACTCTGGAGAGCTAAAAGTTGTTTTGGGGAACATCACTACCCAATTGATCCTAGTTAAAAAGGAAAAGTTGTAGCACTGGGATGACTTACCAGTTGCCAATATATCGAGTCCATAGATACAGGATGAAGTTTTGGAAAGATTGGGTTTGAGGATTGTCTCTAATCAGAAAAAAAGTTGGATGAACTTTTAGAAGAACTTAATGATACTTTAGTACTGGCCCCAGCGACTATGGCCTGTAAAAAGGTGAGAAGCATAAGGTGACACTGGTCCTGCTACCCCTTCAAGTCCAAACCTTACTGCTGTTCAAAGATAGAGGACGCAGTCATCACAAAAATGCTCGACCAGTTGGCCAAAGATGAGCTGATCCTTCAGTTGAAGATCCCATGGACATCTTCTTTGTTGTTGGTGCGCAAGACAGATGTGATCCTTAGGGTATTCGTGGAATACCATCACCTAAATGAGATAACTAAGAAGTACTTGTACCCGCTGCCATGCATTGATGATGCTTTGAAACGCCTGGGTTGCTTAAAACACTTTTTGGCAATGGACTTAGCCAGCAGATACTGGCTAATGGAGCTCTCGCCTGAGGACTAAGAGAAATGCGCCTTAATCTGCAGCCAAGGGCTGTTTGAATCCATGAGGTTGCCTCAATGGCTCTGTAACACCCCCTGCAATTTTCCAAAGAGTGATATATCGCATCTTTTGCGATATTAAGTTGTTGAATGTGTTGATTTTCCTTGATAGCGTCGCTGTGTTCAGTCGCACACTTCAAAGATATTTGTGGCACCTACGGGAGGTCTTTACATGGCTACGCACATCCAACTTGAAACTGAACTGAAGAATGTGTACTTTCCTGGAAAGACAAATGGAGTTTTTGGGGCACGAGATAAGCCCTGCTGGAACAGATCCTAAAGATGAGAAAGTTAATTCAAATCGTAACAATGGAGCAACCAGAGAGTACAAAAAATTTTTAAGTGTTCCTTTAAATGGTGGGGTACTATAGGCAGTTTATCCCCCATTTTAAGGACTTAGCGGCACCCATTACCTACCTGCTTACTAAGGAGATGAAGTTTTGTGGAGCCTGGAGCGGGATCAGGCATTCGCAGAGTTGAAGGCATGATTGGTAGAAGAACCAATCTTGGCCTATCTGGACTTCAACAAGACCTTCTACCTGTACACTGACGCCAGTGATGTGGGACTTGGTGCAATCTTAGCGCAGCTGGATGAAGACGTGGTGGATCACCTGATCAAAAATTAATCCAAACATACAACAAAGCTGAAAAAAACTACACAGTTACCAAATGCAAGTGCTTGTCCATGATTGAAGCAGTCAAACATTACAAACCTTATCTATATGGATTTTATATCAAAGTAGTCACAGATCACGTGTCATTCCACTGGCTAAGAAGCATGTAGGATCCAAATGGGCGCCTTTCCTGTTGGGCTGTCCTCCTCAAAGGGTATGATTTTAGAGTCATACATTGCTTAGGAGACAAACACCTCAATGCTGATGGCTTGTTGAGATCACCAGTATTCTAACTGTAGGCACCCAAGAGCAATTGCCTCTACGACCTGATTGAGCTACCTGAAGAGGCCTGGCAGGATGATTGAGAAGAAATCAAGAGCGTCCTGAGGAGATGTCCAAAGACATACAGAGTGTCAATGGGAATCTACAGAAGAAGATACAAAACAAGTGTTACCCATACATCTGGCCATTAATAGCATGGATTTAGGGTTGAATATTTACAATCACGTAGGCTAGGGAAGATTCCAAAAGATGTTAGCATAACTCAAGGTGAGGTTCTACTGGGAGTGCATGTCCAATGAAATACACCAAGCCCTAGAGTTGTGTGTATCTTGCACCAGTTTTAACCCACTGGAGAAACAAACAAAGTATATGCTAATTACCCCCACTGCACTATTCAGTAATGTCTCAAATGATGTGTTGGGATCGTTGCCAACTTCATCCAGTGGAGCCAAGTTTACCTAATAGCAATCGACCACTTCACTAAATGGGTTAAGGCTTCCACAGTCAAAACATATACTGCGAATTTCACTGCCCATTTCTTGTACAATCAGTTGATCACAAAACATGAAAGCCCTCAAATCCTGCTGTTAGACAATGGGAATAATTTTCTTAAACGTTGTGAAGAACTGATGGATTTAGTAGTGATGAAGAAGCAGTTCATAACCCCCTACAATCTATTCTTAATGGAAGCGTTTTAAAAGTAAACGGGACCCTAGGAGGAATATTGAAGAAGATGCTCTTAATTTAAAAGTTGAAGTGGGACCAGTTGCTGCCATCAGTGCTTTTGTCTTACCAGTCAATCCATTATCGCGTGATTGGGATGTCCCCCTTCAAAGCCCTATATGGGTGAGAGGCCAACTGGCTACCTCCTGACACCTATCATATCAGCAGATCAAAAAAAACCTGCCACATGGGAGTTAACAACAGGAGTTGAAAATCATATAGAAATCCAGTTAGAGGATTCAAGCAAAATTGAAGAGAGCCTCCCTCCAAGCCAATGTAAGACAGTGAGAAATAGGTTACCCAAGTTTAGCCTAGGTGACAAAATTTTTTTTTACCACCTGTGTGGAATACAAGCAGAGAAACTACATGCCATTTGGACTGGAACTGCGACCATATTGACAAATAGAAGAGTGGATTACTCCTTCCTCTGATGAAAATACCAACATTGTGTTCAACAGAGTGCATGCCAGGCACCTCAGATCATTCCCCAGTCTCGTCTTGGAAGAGGAAGTGTCACAGATGAGGCTGCAACTGGTGCAACTAATCATTCCTTGACCAGTGGAATGAGTGAGAACAACACAAATTTAATGAAGTTATTGGTGATCAACCCACCTTGGATGTTAAAATTGGGAGTCCTTTTATAGGCGAGGGCAAGAAAAAGTATTTTCAGTTTAAGTGAGATGACGTCATGAGCAATAACTTTCAACAAGACTAAGATGAAGTCAGGAAAAATTTTTTGCCCTGAGGAGTAAAATTAGTTGATTTATGAAGATGATGTCACGCTGAAATTCCTTATGAAAATTGACCCTCTTATATACCTTTGAGGGGCTGAAATAAATTTCATTCTGCCAGTGATGCTACAATGAGTGAACTGAATTATGCCAATGAAACCATCCAATGTTTGAGGCTGAATATTGCCATATCTGGCAATCATCCAATTTTGAGATTACCTCAATGATGTAATGCAATTGCATTGTAGGAGCACCATTGCTCAAACCAGAAGACAAAATGAGAATTACCAATTCAGTATCTAACCAATATTAGAAAGGAGTAGAATGGTACAAAACCCAGAAGCAGAGACTAGTACAAAGGCGCTTGAACACCCAGGTTCATGGGTAACCACCGCAAAACAGAGCTTGTGGCTACAAGAATTATCTCATATAGATGAAGTGACCAAAGCAGCAGTCAGACGCTGTCTGACTAGAGGATTTTGAAAAATACTCAAATTGAACCCCAAATCCTTAATACTCTTCAATTTTCTATTCATTTATATCTTAAATTTACCTTATTGTATAAAATACTTCTCTTTTTATTTTTAATAAAAAAACCTTTCTACAGAATCTCAAGTTTATTAATTTTTTGAACTTTTGTTGTATTAAGTGTAGCAATTGCCAGTAATCAGACTGGGGAAAACCAAGTACTCTGTGTCTAAGCTCAATCTAAGACCTGCCCAGTTTGGAAGAAGACACTCTCTGTCGCTGAGAATGGTGCTGATAACACCAAGGGAGAGTTTGTAAAGGTTCCAAGTTGAGTCCTGAGGTCCAACGTATGTCAGATTTCTAGGAGTGTCAAGAAGTTCTCCGTGGGCATGAACAGTTTATATAAGCACTTCATGCTACAAGGGTTAGCAGCAAAAGAGGATATGCTCAATGAGAATGATTATAAAGTTAGCGAAGGTTATCTGGTGCCTAATTTTTGTGGAGTAAACCCCCTGAGCAGCGAGGCAGCTTCTAAAGTTAATCAAGCTGAGGTTAGCACACTGACTGAGAGCTTTGTGAAGCAGTAAAAAACAAACAGCCAAATTTAGTACCAGAAACTTGGTTTTAATTTAAAAAATTTCCTAGCGTGAGGAAAGCAAAAATCCTCATGGTATTTCAAGGTGAGGTTCTTTTAAATTTCTAGAGGCGCTTTTGTACCAAACCTTAGTAAATCTCTACATTACAGAAGTAAAGAAACAAAAAAATAGTCAGCTTTTCTACTTTAGACTCTCTTTCTGCTCAGCATAACTTTCTGAGCATTTTTTATGGTTAATAAAAATTAAAACCTAATTTGCCCGCCTTAGTTTTGCTCTGATGTCATCAGATTCCCCGCTGACTGCCCAAGTGTGGGGCAGCGGCAAAAATACACCTGCCATTTTCTGTCTGACAGAAAAACGTGCTCAGACTGGCTCACCCAGTTATCCAAACCCATGGGACAATTTGTTCCTCCTGAGGATCTTGACGCCCACCTCACACAATCACAAGCAGTGCCCTGCTGCCCCCTGGTGCTCCCCAGAGCAACATGCATTTTGCTCTTAGGATCAAAATATGGAAAACTTTCCCATACAACGACCAATCCATTATTTAAATGGCTCAGGAAGTGATGACACCAGCCTGTTTTATTGACTTCTTCCCCTATAAGGGGTATTTTGATCTTGGCTTCACTTGTGAAGCTGATGCAGCCATTGCGGCAATGGTGCCCCTGGTCTTCCAGGATACACCTCTCCCAACAACATGCACTCAGCTCCCAGCGGACACCATCTTAGTGGTTCAGTTCTCTGGTTTGCCTACCCACCTTCCCCCTGAGGTGCTCCACCAGGAGCTGATGGAAGGTTTGGCAGCCTATGGCTCCAACCCCATTCGCAATTTGTGGTCCCAAATGGGGCCACACGCCTTGCTGGGCCTCAGGCATGTTATAAATTTGGATGGTATCACTAGGTTCATTCAGGTTATTTGCACAGGTTAAACCTACTAAGTAATGGATGGATGATTTGGGGATCATTGGTCCTTTGGATGCACTTGAAAATATACTAAAAATAGGAGCAATTGCCCCAAACAGTTCTTGTATTTACTTTTATAAAAACAGCTACTTTTCGCTGTCCCATCTAATCTACGCTAAAAAGAATTAGCCTCTCTCAATCGCCAATTTCGCTTATATACATTGGCTTCAGGCAATACTATTTCACATTTCTTGGGTTATTCTAGTCCTCCAATTCTCCTCAAATTTGGCTTGTTATTCTTAATCCTCTGTCGCCCTATCTGTAGGCGATTTACTTTGTATTCATCAAATGTCAACATTGCCTTATCGCCTTATCACCTTATATAGAGGCGTTCCAATAAGCTCATTACATCCAATAAAGACCTGTTAAATCCCAATATTGCCTCATCTTGAGGCACTCAAATAATCGTAACTGATACTATGTTCAGCAGATCCCACCCAGCAATCCCACAATTATTGTTCAGTCATATCAAAATCGTGACATTACCCCCTCCTTGAATGGACAATAAGATCCAATTTTTTATAAGGTCATAGGAACTTCGCGTGTACTCAGTTAATGATTTGACCACTTGTAGGATCCTTGATGGTATATGCGTCAACTCCGGTTTTCTCTATTACTTCAAATGGACTGACCCAAATGATAGCCAGCTTGTGCTTCCACCCAAATCCATGCTAATCATGAAAGAGAACTATATCACCTTCCTTGAATGGCGCCAACCTGCTATGACGTGCCTGATCAGTGGCCTGATTCCTAATCTTCTTAGCCAAGCTGAAGGAATATGCTTTGGTTTGTAGTATGATCAGAATGTTTGGGAGGTTAGTCAAATAGCGGTGGGGTTCTAGTCCACCAGTGTCTTCTACACATGCATAAAGCAACACCGGAAGAGCTGGGTGTCAGCCATATAGTAATTGTAAGGGGCTCTTCCCTGTGGTGGAATGGTAACTAATGTTTTAAGCGAAAATGGCAGTGGAAAGGAGAGAGCTCCAATCGAAAGGGCGATCCATTAATAATTTTTGTAGTATGTTCACCAGAGTTCCATTCACTCATTAATACATTCCATTGGACTCAGGGTGGTATGGGGTCATCAGAACCCCGAGGATTCCCATAAGCTTGTTCAGCTTGGGAGGGATGTGCGAGGTTAAGTTGGTGCCATTATCAGTGATAATAAACTGAGGGCAGCCGTGCTGCTGAATAATGCATTCCAACACGAATCTAGCCACCAAAACTGCCCCTAAGTCTCATATCACCCTTGCTTCAACCCACCAGGTCAAGTGGTTGATAGCCACTAGAATATACTTACAACGGTTGGCTCCTGTTGGTAAAGGACCAACGACATTGAGGGAGACCATGTGCCAAGTGAAATGTGATTTCACTAACCAATATGATGTCGTATGGCAGAATGG